>JASAMX010014845.1:0-18496 GCA_030248175.1 Microlaimidae sp. YZB2_3
GACATCAATACATTGTAATGGACAAAATGTGGCCAAATATGTTTTATGTGGGAATCGATCTCTGGACCTTTCAAAAATTTGACGACGCGCTAACTGACTATGCCACTGCTACCATGGGATGATGAGTTCTAAAAGCGATTTATAAACAAACCCTCTGAAAAAAATCGACAAAACGCACGACAAAACTATTTATGCGTTAAAAAATACAAAAGATATTATGGCCTTCCAAAAATTATAAATTTCAATAGAAATATACTATCTGGAGCCATAGGTGTCCGACCAGCCTGGACTGCCCGGACCGGCCCCCCCCCCTGAGGGCCGGTCCAGGGTACCCCTCCCCCCTAGCGCCCATTTTGGACCCTCCCTCCCCCCTAAAATCCCGGTCCAGGCCGACCCCCCGCCTGAAGGCGGTTTTTGACCCTCCCCCCCCCTAACAGCTGTTCCACCCCCCCCCCCTATCTACTTAATGTTCGATAGGCATAAAAATCGTTATTTTTCGTTCGCGCGAATGAAAATAAACAAGCACAAAATTTTTTCGAGCACGAATTTCGTGCGCAAACTTCATAAAAGTATATATTACTCATAAATATAACAATAAATTTAGTGTTCTATACAAATTTTTATAATTTATAATAAACTTTAGTTTTTTAACAAACTGTTTGTTACGTTAAATTAAAAAAAAAAAAAATAAAATTCATATGTTCTTTTAAAAAACTAACCTTTTTTTAAAAACTAACGGTCCGTTTTTTTAAACGACCGGTCCGTTTTTTGCGCTGCCGCCGTTCGTTAAACACTTGCCCGGCAAGTTGCCGCATGCAAAATAATGAAATGAAAACAAAATACAATGATTATTATTATTTATTATGTACCCGGAAAATAGAAGAAAGTTGGTCAAACTTTTACCGGAAGCAAAAAAAATCAACAAAAAAGGTACCTCTTATAATATGTTAACGTTTTTAACAGTTTCCAAAAGTTTTTTTGGCAGATCCAGGCTATTCCCCCCCCCTAAGTACCCCAGTCCAGGCTTCCCCCTCCCCTAAGGACCCTTCAGTCCAGGCTACCCCGGGGTCAAAATTTTTCGAAAATTTGGTCCAGGCTGACCCCCCCTCCTGGGCCTACAAAATGGTAAAAAATGGGCTGACCCCGGGGTCAAACCCCCCCCCTAGCCGTCAGGGGTCGGACACCTATGTCTGGAGCTTTAAATTTTACCAAATTAAATTAAATCGAAGTTTCACCAAAATTTTGAAAAAATTAACCCCCATCACGAAAAATTGTATATTAAACCATAAATACAAAGTATTCAATTTAATTTTTACTTACGTGAAAAAGGGTAACGGTGTCTCTCTATTGGAAGTATTTTTTTAATAAATAGCGAGCAGTAAATATTTTTAAGGGTTTAAAAAAAATTTCATTGCAATTTGATTTTTAATATCAATTATTTCAATTACTTACAATATAATATAATAAATGTTCACTTTATAATCGTGATATTTCTGCCTTTTTAACACTCATATAAATTTTTTAGTGGAATATTACTGTATTTCATGAGATCTCCTATGCCAAAAATCCCGATTTTCCATACTTAAAAAAACTGTCCGGAGAGACCTTAAACTAACAACTACTATTTCTTTCCTACCCTCCAAAATTAGACTTTGGAGCTCGGCCATTTAAAGCAGAGGAAGCTTCGAACGCTCCGCTGCTTAAACGCTTAATGATTTTAAAATTTATTTAAGTTTGAAATACATTTAAAGTACTGTATCTTCATTTTTAAGATTATTTTATTTCATTTTAAATAAGTTTTTTTAAAAAAATTTAGTTTACAAAATAATCAGTAGCACCACTTTCTAATTATTCATTAAATGAACGCAAAAGAAGGCGCAGCTCCGGGAGTTGCTTCGGAGCTCTTAATAGCGGACTTTCGTTCCGAAACTTTGGAGTTCAGTGCTCTGAGGCACATCACCACTGGCGCATAGGTGGGCAGGGGAGGTTTTTACCCCCCCCCCCCCAAAAAATCACGATTTCGCCGACACCCCCCCCCCCCCTCCTAAAATTTGAGGGTAGCTCGGACACCCCCTAAAATTTAAGGAGTCCCAGTACTAAAAACGCTAAAAATGAGGTATTTGAGGTATACCCCAAAAAAATTTTTGGGGACCCCCCCCCCAAATTTCAGGGGTCGGGTATACCCCCAAAATTCGGGAGGCTGCCCACCTATGCTGACAACCGAGATTCGACATCACAATAACGTCGTTACTCTCACACAATAAGTCACACAAGTGAAAAGTGACAGCGCGCTCACACCGCAGCCGCAACTAACAATGTAACCAACGGCGCGGCAAGTGCGCGCGGCACGCGCTGTCACCATAGATGAACAAAAGGGGGTAGGTTGAGTCCACCCCATAGATGAATACGGTCAAAAAGCTAGGGGGGTGTTTACCCCGGGTAAATGAAATTTCAAAATCTAGGAGGGGGATCCTAGGGGAGTCGAACCCCCTTAGCTTTCTAGGGGAGGTCGGCCCGGGGTGGAAGATTTCAAAACCTAGAGGGGGGTCAGGTGGGGTCCGATTTCCGAAACAAAATACTTTTAAACCATTAAATATTTAATAACAGTTTTGTATAAGATAATACTACATTTTATTGAATAAAAAGCAATATTTAGGTATAAAAAGGGTGTAAAAACATGAATTTGTGTTAAAAATTCACGTTTTTGCAATAAAATTTAGTATAAAAAAGTACTTATAATTTTTTCGAGAAGGGAGGGGGGGGTCAGATTTCAAAATCTAGAGGGGTGTCAGGGGTAAAAAATTTGAAAATTTGGGGGGAGGAGGGGCCCCTGGATTTTTTCTTTTTTTGGGGGCCCCCAAAATTTCGAGGCTAGAGGGGGTGGACCCCATAGGTCACCGAAGGGGGGGGGGTAAGGGGGGGGTCACCCCCCCCCCTACGGCCTCTGAGACCTATCCCCCCCCCCCTAAGGCCCATTTTTGACCCCTCCCCCCCCCCCCCATCGACCCCTTGAACCCCTGACCCCTCCCCTAAGGCCCATTTTTGACCACCAGACTCGACAATCCCAAAATATGCTTAAAAAATGGTCAAATTTCGTCAAAAAATTGTCAATTTTGGTCAAAAAAATGGTACCCGGGGTCGGGGTGTGACCCCCCCCTGCTTTTTTTCAAAAAAAAACACCCCGGGGTGTGACCCCCCCCTGGAGGTCAAAAACCTCCACACCCCGGGGTGTGGACCCCCCCCCCCTGAGCCGTCGAAGGTCGGTGACCTATGGTAGACCCCACCCTACCCCCCCCTTGTTCATCTATGTTCCACCCCCTCTAGCCTCGAAATTTTGGGGGCCCCTCCTAAAAAAAATCCAGAAGGCCCCCCTCCCCAAATTTTCAAATTTTTTACCCCTGATACCATACATGGGCAAGTTGGTCCGGAGTGGGGGGGGGTTAAACCCCAAATTAGGGGGGGGGGTTAAAATCCGAGAAACGCAAAATACCCATATCGTTTTTTTTCTGGAGTGCATTTTACCCATATCGTTTTTCGATTTTGAAAGAAAAATAGGTTAAAAACACTAATTTTAGGTCAAAAAGCCCTTTTTATTGCATTTTTGAGCTTTTTATTGCTAAAAACATTCAATTTACCCTCAAAACTTATGTTTGGAGTCTGTTAGAAGTCATTTTAAAGACATTTTTTTTCTTCATTTTACCAAAATTGGGGGGGGGTTAACTTTTTCTCCCCCCCCACTTCTGAGTGGGGGGGGGTTAAACCCCACTTTTCAGAATGGGGGGTCAACCCCCCCCCCAACCCCCCCCCCGTGCCCATGCCATGCCTCATACCCCCTCAGCATTTTGAAATCTGACCCTCCCCTCCCTCTCTGGGAGAAAATTATAAGTACTTTTTTCTACTAATTATTTTATTGCAAAAACGTGATTTTTTAACACAAATTCATGTTTTTACACTCTTTTTATACCTCATTAACACTTTTTATTCAATAAAAATGTAGTATTATTTTTATTTTTCACGCTTTTTATTTAATAACATTTACTATTATCTTTATAAAAAACTATTATTAAACCTTTAATGGTTTAAAGTATTTTGCTTCGGAAATTGGACCCCACCTGATCCCCCTCTAGGTTTCAAATCTTCCACCCCAGGCCGACCCCCCTCGAGAGAAAGCTATAGGATTCAACCCCTCTTAGCTACCCCCTGGCCCCTAGATTTTGAAATGTCATTTCCCCGGGGCAAACACCCACCCTCTAGCTTTTTGATCGTGTGATCTCATCTAATCTATTGCTGTCACAGCCACTTGTCATCATAGGTAGATAACGCTCAGGGAAGCTAGGGGGGGTGTACCCAGGGTAAAATCGAATTTTGAATTCTAGGAGGGGGGTCCAGGACATACATGGGCAAGTTGGTCCGGAGTGGGGGGGGGGGTTAAACCCCAAATTAGAGGGGGGGTTAAAATCCGAGAAACGCAAAATACCCATATCGTTTTTTTTCTGGAGTGCATTTTACCCATATCGTTTTTCGATTTTGAAAGAAAAATAGGTTAAAAACACTAACTTTAGGTCAAAAAGCCCTTTTTATTGCATTTTTGAGCTTTTTATTGCTTAAAACATTCATTTTGACCTCAAAACTTAAGTTTGGAGGCAGTTAGAAGTCATTTTAAAGACATTTTTTTTCTTCATTTTTCCAAAATTGGGGTTGACCTTTTCTCTTCCCCCCCGTTTCTGAGTCGGGGGGGGGGGCGTTAAACCCCCCTTCTCAGAATTTGGAGGGGGTTACGGTTAACCCCCCAACCCCCCTCCGTGCCCATGTATGCCTGATACCCCTCTAGATTTTGAAATCTGACCCCCCCTCCCTTCTGGAGAAAATTATAAGTACTTTTTTGTACTAAATTTTATTGCAAAAACGTGATTTTTTAACACAAATTCATGTTTTTACACTCTTTTTATACCTCATTAACACTTTTTATTCAATAAAATGTAGTATTATTTTTATTTTTCACGCTTTTTATTTAATAAAATGTAGTATTATCTTATAAAAAACTATTATTAAACCTTTAATGGTTTAAAGTATTTTGCTTCGGAAATTGGACCCCACCTGATCCCCCTCTAGGTTTCAAAATCTTCCACCCCAGGTCGACCCCCCCCTAGAAAGCTATAGGGGTTCGACCCCCCAAGGACCCTCGCCCCTAGATTTTGAAATGTCATTTCCCCGGGGTAAACACCCACCCTCTAGCTTTTTGATCGTGTGATCCCATCTAATCTATGGCTGTCACAGTCACTTGTCATCATAGGTAATAACGGTCAGGGAAGCTAGGGGGTGGTTACCCGGAGTAAATCGAATTTGGAATTCTAGGAGGGAGTCCCAGGGGGGTCGGGACCCCCCCTAGGTTTTTAAGGGGGTCGACCCGGGGTGAGAAATTTTGAAATCTAGAGGGGGGTCAGGTGAGTCCGGTGTCCAAAGCAAAACAGTTTTAAATCATAATAACTTTATTAATTGTTTTTTTATAGGATAATACTACATTTTATTGAATAAAAAGACATATTCATGTATAAAAAGGGTGTAAAAGCATGAATATGTGATGAAAATTCACGTTTTTGGAAGAAAATTTAGTATAAAAAAGGTACCTAAAATTTTCCCGAGGGGGGGTCAGATTTCAAAATTTAGAGGGGGTCAGGGGCATACATGGGCAAGTTGGTCCGGAGTGGGGGGGGTTAAACCCCAAATTAGGGGGGGGGGGTTAAAATCCGAGAAACGCAAAATACCCATATCGTTTTTTTTTTCTGGAGTGCATTTTACCCATATCGTTTTTCGATTTTGAAGGAAAAATAGGTAAAAAACGCTAATTTTAGGTCAAAAAGCCCTTTTTATTGCATTTTTAAGCTTTTTATTGCTTAAAACATTCATTTTGACCTTAAAACTTACGTTTGGAGGCAGTTAGAAGTCATTTTAAAGACATTTTTTTTCTTCATTTTTCCAAAATTGGGGGGGGGGGGGGTTAACTTTTTCTCCCCCCCCCCACTTCTGAGTGGGGGGGGGGGTTAAACCCCCTTCTCAGAATTTGGGGGGGTTAACCCCCCCCCCCACCCCCCCCCCCCCCCCCCCCGTGCCTATGTATGGTCAGGGGTAAAAAATTCGGAAATTTGGGGGGAGGGGGGGCCCTGGTTAACCCCCCCCAACCTTCCCCCCCGTGCCCATGTATGGTCAGGGGTAAAAAATTAGGAAATTTGGGGGGAGGGGGGGGCCTAGATTTTCGTCTAGGGAGGGGGGTCCCAAAATTTCGAGGCTAGGGGGGTGGACCCCACCCTGCCCCGCCCCCCCCTTTCTCACCTATGCATATATCCCTTAGTTTTAGATTGGGTCGAGTGTGTCAATTGCTGTCGGCCGGTGTTCCGATAGACGAAGTGGACAGTCCCGTGTCGGGGAACGCGGCTCTTCACTACGCGGCCTCTTTTGGCACGGAGGACGTCGTCAAGTGAGCCTTTTATAAGCATACACGAGCATATGGGGGGGGTGGTGGTAGGGTGGGATCCAACCTCGAAATTTCGCACCCCCCCCCCCTAGAAAAAATCTAGGGCCCCCCTCATCTCAAAATTTTTAAATTTTGACACCCTACCCCCCTCTGGAATTCTAAATCTATCCCCTCCCCCCCCCCCTTCCGAGCCAAATTGTGGGTATGAATTTAGATCAAAATTTACTGTCACAAACACAGTTTTGTAGTAAAAAAAACACTACTTTTGTACTCTTTTTATACATAAATAGCCTTTTTGAGTATATAAAATTCTATATCAGTGCAAAAAACTTAAATAAATGATTTAATGTTACTTTGTTTGAAAACTGGACCCTCTCTGACCCCCCTCTGGATTTCAAACTAGTCCACCACGGGTCGACCCCCCCTAAAAAGCTAGAGTGGTACGGAACTACGGACCCCCCCTGTAAGCCCCTCCTATCTTTTAAACGGTCATTTACCCGGGGTAGCCACCTCCCTAGCTTGCCGGTCCATGCTCATGTATGTTTATAAGCACGTTAAATTAAGCCTCTACGTTAAATTTTATCAATAATGAATAGGGCGGAAAATGCGTATAGGTACAAAAATTTTAAAGCAAAACGAAGATCAAAAGGCCAAGGGGTAAAGGTCAAGGTCGGGTTCAAATTAGGCGGTCATATGGAATATTCATAGCCGGTCCGCTTCTGCTCTAAAAAAATGTTACCTGGAGCTCCGGTTGTGTGCTAAATTCCGGAATAAGTAATTAAGATCGTTATTTAAAAAAATTAAAACTAAACATTTATTGTATTTAAAATGAGGCTAAAATCCTTTAAAATTTAGTATTTCAAGGTTGAATAGAATCAGCTTTAAATAGTTTACTAAGTGAAAGCAGTGGCGTGTCCAGGATTTTATTTCGGGGGTGCGGTCTGGGGGGGGTAAAAACTAACCCTGAAGGGGGGTCTGGGGGCAGGAGCCCCCAGATATGGGGGGTCTGGGGGGCGAGAGTCTTTCAGCAGGGTTAAGGGGCAGAGCCCCGTGTCAGGGGGGCCCGGGGGGGCAGAATGCCCCCCGGGGGAGAAAATTTTTAATTTAAGGTGCTAAAATACAATAGAAGTTTTAATTCCAGATGATATTTATTACAAATTTTAAGGGTTTTTTTATACCTATACATTTAAAACATGTGTTTAAACGTTAATAAAAGGATAATAGTGTTTACAGCAGTTTTATTAAACATGTATGCCTTAACTACTGAACGTGATAACCGATTTGAAATCAAAAACTAAGATAAATTGTCAATTTAAACTACCCGCGTAGCGGGAAAATTTGGTTTTTTGACTATTAATATGCTTTTGAAAGGCATCAGGAAAGTTTCTGTATTAATATTTAAGAAAAAAAGTTTTCTCTCCCAAAATTTGAAACAGCGTAAGGGTCCCCCCTCACAAAAAAAATCCGGCTTTGCCGGATTTCGGGGGGGGGCGGCCGCCCCCCCTGGGCACGCCACTGAGTGAAAGAGCTACATATTGGTGGATTAACATACTACTTTATGCATCCGCCGATTTTTATATCGTTTATTTTTACTAGTCTAAAACTACCTAATACCTATTCATAGATTTTTGACATTCTTTAAACCAACGTTTTGAGGCATAAATGAGTGTTTTACTAATAAAAAGTTCAAAATACAATAAAAACTTTTTTTGCCTAAAATTAGAATTTTTTTAACCTATTTTTTTAATGTTTTTTTTTCTGGAATTCTGTTTTTTAAAACCCGCATCTGCATCCGCATCTGCGGATGTCAAAAATGACATCCGAGCACATCGCTAATTACAGACCTGTGCACGGTCTGGAAATGCTCCCGCCGCTTTATTGGAGGATTTGCCCTCCCCCTTTTATTGCACCCCTCCCCCTGCCAAAAAATAAAAAAGTACCCATAAATTATGGCGCTATTTTTGACCTATAATGACATCATCATCGCAATTTTTTTGCAGTTTTTAGCCTATTTCAATGAATTTTAAGCCATTTTAGACCTATTTTTACCTTATTTTCGCTTTTTTTGTCCCTTTTTTTCCTTTTCCCTTCTTTTTTCTCTTTTTTTTATTTTTTTTTCTTTCCCCCCTCCTTGCCCCCCCCCCGTTTTATTGCCCCCCCCGTTAAAAAAAAGTTGCCCCCCGTGCCCCCCCATTTTGGAAACCTCCCCCCGTTTTAACCCCGGGGGGGGCAGTGCACAGGTCTGCATCGCTAATTATATATATTTATTTTGAAGAGTGCTATGCGAGGGCGGAGCTACGGTAAATGCGAGCAATGCGAAGGGAGAGACGCCTCTTCACGACGCGGTGACCAGGGGAAACACCTCCATCGTGAAGAAATTACTTGAGTATGGCGCCGACCCGTCTCGGAAAAACATCAAGGTATATGATCTTATACAAAATGTGCAATTCGTATGTATATTGATTGTATGCTCACTAATGATAAAGGTGTAGGTGTTCGTGTACGTGTGTTTAACTAGCGCTTGGCTGACAAATATAGCAACACAATTTAGACCTGCACCCCCTGGGGTTTTATTGGGGGTGGGGGCAATTCCAAAATGGGGGAAGGCACGGTGGAATTTTTTTAACCGGTTTGCAATAAAACGGGGCAGGGGCGAGAAGAAATAGAAAAAGCAAGGAAAAAAGGAGAAGCTAAAAACTGCAAAAATTTGCGATGATGGCGTCATATAATAACAGGTCAAAAATGGGGCCATAATTTTTGGGTGTTTATTTATTTTTGGGTGGAAAGGGCAATAAAATGAGGCGGGGGGTACATCCGCTAATATTCCGGGGGGCGGGGCATTTCCATACATGAGCATGGATTGGCAAGCTAGGGGTGTGGCTATCCCTGGTAAATGGCCCTTTGAAAGCTAGGAAAGGGGTCCAGGAGGGGCTCCGTACCCCCCTAGCTTTTTTTTGGGGGGGGGGAAGGCCCAGGGCAGACGAGTTTGAAAGCTCAAAACCGTGTTTGTGACAGTAAATTTTGACCTAAATTCATACCCAAAATTTGGTTCGGAAGGGGAGTGGGAGGGGGTAGATTTAGAATTCAAGAAGGGTTAGGGTATCAAAATTTAAAAATTTTGGGGGGAGGGGGGGGGCTAGATTTTTTTCTAGGGGGTCCGAAATTTCGAGGCTAGGGGGGGTTGACCCAACCCTACCTCCCCCCCTATGATCATGTGTGGCATTTCCAAACCGTGCACAGGTCTGACAATTATATTATTTTCCTTTTTTTAAAATGATCATTTTAGTTTAATGATGGTTTTTTAACACCTCCAAGCATAGATGGGCAGTCTCCCGGATTTTTTTTTTTTGGGGGGGTATACCCGATCCTCGAAATTTGGGGGGTGTCCCAAAAAATTTTTTGGGGGTATACCTCAAACACCCCATTTTTAGCGTTTTTAGTACTCGGACCCCCCAAATTTTAAGGGAGATGTCCGGGGTACCCCCAAAATTTAGGAGGGGGGGGTGGTGTCGGCTATATTCGGGATTTTTGGGGGGTATAACCCCCCAACCCCTCCCCCCGCCCACCTATGCCTCCAAGCATAGATGGGCAGTCTCCTGGATTTTGAAAAAAAAAACAGCCACAACACACACAGCGAAACGGTTTTCTTCCAGTAATGTTTACTTGTAAAACAAAACAGTAATGTTTACTTGTAGTGATAGATGGAACTCCATCACTGGATGATCACATCAATCAACTGGATGATTTTCCAAAAATCAAGAACCGGAACCGGAATTGAGATTTTTCAAAAATCAAGAACCGGAACCGAAACTGCCTATTACACTACGAAACCCCCGGAACACCGGAACCAGAAATAGAACCGGAATTGAGATTTTCGAGAAAAAAAAATCGGAACAGAAACCGAAACCGAAATTGAAATTTTTCCAAAAATCCGGAACCGGAACCGGAATTCCAAATTTTGCCCGGAACTTTCGTAACTGCCCATCACTATTTACTTGTAATTTTAGGGACATGACTGTCGAGAGTTGGCGCTGAGAAAACCAGAGATTTTGCAACTGCTAAGTCTTCACAGCGTTAGCGAAGACGTTCGTAAGGCCGACAGTACGGACGACGAAGAAGTACGTTTTCGCGTTACTATGGCAGAATGAGCCACAGGCATTATAAAATACACGTGACTGTGGCTCATTCCGTTGTTACTAGGGCCCGGTTTTAAATTAAAAATGAGTCACAGGCACACATATTTTATACGAGCTGCGGCTCATTTTGCCGTAAAGTAACGACGGTATGGAATATAATATGCGAATGCGACTCTGACATTTTAAATTTGAAACAGTTCCTTTTTACTACAGAATGAGTCACAGTAGTCGCGTATTTTATAACGACTGCGACTCATTTTGCTGTAGTAATGACTATTTGGTTCTTAGCTGTTCGATTAGTTCACGCTCGGGTTTGCAGGAAATGGTCAAAAGACATAAGGAAGAAAAATTACAGGATAAGGCTGTTACTGCATGAGTTTATTTCGGGAGAATGTTTTTGAAAAATTTTAGACGGGTTTTAATTCTCCGACGTTGGACAGAAGGTATTTCCTAAAATTTTTCTTAATTGAAAATTATCCCACTTGACAACCGTAATATATTACCGAAATTGGAAGTTTGGGAGTGTTTAAGCACGCAAAATTGAAAGTACGACGAGTGGTAACCTAACCAAAAAAACCCATTTTTGTTTTTTTAAACGTACATTTTGTGCAAAAATAGAATTGTTTTGGTAATAAAAATTTTTTCTGCTACAAAACCTGAAAAATTTATGCCCTCCTACTGTTTGGGATTTTTCATGAATAAAAACTGCCTTCCAATTCACTTAATATGTCCATAAACTATTTCTAATAATAATTATCTTTTTGTCTAATTTTTAATTTAATTTGTATTATTTCTAGGTGTCAAGCGTTGTTTCGACAGAAAAAAACAGCCTTATTAATCATCGACCTGAACCAACTCACTATTCCAAATCAGACAGGTAAAACTATTTACCTTTAAATTAAAATTTAATCATAACGAAACATAAACCTAACCTTTCCTTTACATTGTAAAGATAAAAAACGCCATAAACCCCCCCCCCCTAAAAAGCTAGGGGGGTCTGGACCCCCCCTCGCTTTTTAGGGGGAGGGGGACCCCCATAGGTGTTTTTGGTCGGGTCCGCTAGGGGGGGTCCACCCCCGGGTGGAAGGCCAAAATTTTTTAGGGGGGGGGTCCAGGGGGGTCCGGACCCCCCTGGCTTTTTAGGGGGGGTCGACCCCGGGTGGGAGATTTCAAATTTAGGGGGGGGGGGGTAAGGGGGGTCCAATTTTTCAGCAAAATTTTTTTAACTCAATAATTTAAGTGTTTTTAGGTCTAATATTGAATTTTATGTATTAAAACAGCCTATTTAGGCCTAAAAAGTGTATTTAATTACTGTTTTTAACTAAAAACCCGTGTTTTTGACAGTAAATAAAAAAATATACTTCCAAATTGGTCGAGAGGGAGGGTCAGGCCGGACCGCTCTCGAGCTTTGGGGGGGGGGGGGGGGGCCCTGATTTTTTTCTAGGGGGGGTCAAAAATTTTGGCTCTAGGGGGGGTGCACCCCTCTGTCCCCCCCCAAAAAACACCTATGGGGGCCCCCCTCCTAGAATTCAAAATTCGATTTACCCCGGGTAACCACCCCCCCTAGCTTCGCCGACCATTCTTACCTATGTCGATATGACTCTAATAAAATTTTTATTCTGTTGTGTTAAACTTATTTTAAACGAAATTAATGCTAGAATAAAAAATTTGGTACAATATTAAATAGAATAAATCTTTACTCTAAACGAAGAAAATTTTTTATCCTGTTTTAACCCCTCCCCCAAAGGAACATTATTTTTTCCGAAATCCTTTTTGGCTACGCTCAAAGTGGAAGCTTTTTATTTTAAAAGAAAGTTTGCGTTGTTAAAAGTAACAAACATTTACCCTAATTTCTTTGTAAAAGCCCACTATTTTTTTAAAAATAATAGTTGTTTTGTCGTTAACCTATAAAAATTTCTGCTGTTAAACATTACGCAGACAGTTAAACCAGACCTGTGCACGGTCTGAAAATGCCCCCCCCGGTTTATTGGTGGATTTGCCCCCCCCCCCCGTTTTATTGCCCCCCCCCCCCCCCCCCCCCCCCCGCCAAAAAATGAAAAAGTACCCTAAAAATATGACGCCATTTTTGACGTATGATGACGCCATCATCGTGAATTTTTTGCAGTTTTTAGCCTATTTCAATGTATTTTAAGCCATTTTAGACCTATTTTTGCCTTGTTTTCGCTTTTTTTTGTCCCTTTTTCCCCTTTCTCTTCTTTTTTCTCTCTTTTTTTTCTCTTTTTTTCTCTTTTTTTTTCTTTCCCTCCTGCTTGCCCCCCCCCAATTTATTGCCCCCCCGTTTCAAAAAAGTTGCCTCCCCCCGTGCTCCCCCATTTTGGAATTGCCCCCCCCCCGGGGGCAGTGCACATGTCTGGTTAAACTAAATAAAAAAAATCCTTATTTTAGATCCCTCTTAGCTCAGAATCTCACTATTCAAAATTGGACAGATTATTTGTGGCCGCAACCTCGACAACTCTGTATTCACCCCAATAACCATACATTCACTTTGGCTGTGGACCGAAAACTACGGTACATACTAATTTAAAAGATTTTAAGGTACTGTTCTTCGCTTACATTTCCTCGTTACTCTAACACAATGAGTCAAATGCGTCGTGAAAAACTCATAACTGTGACTCTTTTTATCTCTTAACACAATTAATATAAACAAAATGAGTCAGAGTCACGTAAATTTTATACTGATTGTGGCTCTTTGTGTCAGAGTAACGACGATTTTTTTCAAATACTATTAATTGCGCATTAAATCGTTTTTCACGATGCTCATATTATTTTCTTGCGGTATTTAAAACAATTGCAAATGTTTCTTCAGTGTTATTGTCTGTCTAAAAAAAGGCAAAACTGAAAACACACACAGGTTTATAACGAGCATTGTTTTGTGACAAAAAACTTGTTGTTAAGTTAAATTAAACTTATGTTAAAAAATATTAAATTCACTAGTGTTGTCAATGGTTTGATTGGCAACTCAAAATCTGACTATTAAAAAATGAGAACCTTATTTCAATTGTCTTATGTGTGATTGATTATACAGAAATAATAACCCAAGTAGATTCGAATAATTTTTTTGTTTTAGTGTTCATTTTCATCGAGCGTCTCAGGTGGAACCGAGATCGATTATGCAAATTTGGTCGCTGGTAGTAGGGATGTTTGCTACGCGGAAAATCAATTTGGAATGGATCGATTACGCTTCAATTGATCAGCAAAAAACTAAGAATAACGCGAGAAAGGTTTTGCATTTTTTATTTACTTTATTTTTTCTACTCCTAAAAGATCTTCCTGGTTTAAAAGATTTGAGGAAATCTTTTGGTTAAAAATACTGATGGGTGGAACTACGGAAAACCCGGAACACCGGAACCGAAACTGGAATTGAGACTTTCCAAAAATCCGGAACAAGAACTGAAACCGGAACCGGAATTCCAAGTTTTGCCAGGAACATCCGGAACCGGAATTACCTATCGAACTGCGAAACTCTCGGAACATCGGAACCGAAACCAGAACGGGAATTGAGATTTTTCAAAAACCCGGAACAGGAACCGGAATTCCAAATTTTTTCCGGAGTATCCGGACCAAATGCACTGCACTGCAGAAAAAACTATACTGATAAGGTATAAGGATGCACACCTTGGATTGTAATCCGATTCTCCTAAGTCGGCGGTTAACGGTCAACCAAACCCCCACCCTGACTTCACACCATAGGTGGGCAGCCTCTTCGATTTGGGGGGGGGGGTCAAATTTTAGGGGGGGGGTGTCCAGCAAGACCCAAATTCTGAGGGGGGGGGTGTACCCAATATTTCCGCGCTGCCTTAAAATGGGCTTAAAACGCGTAAAAAAAACGTAAAACAAGCTTATAAATGCTTTAAAACTGTGTAAAATTGAAATAAGACCTTATTGCAACTTACAAATTTTATTTTTTAATTCTTTTATTAATAATGTGTTTATATATTCTTATAATTAGATTAGAAATCATAGTTTTTTTAATATTTACGTAATAATAGAATAATAATATTATTGTCTTGATTATAAAGTCAAGTATAACAAACTTTTTTATCCATAATCTTATATTTAATTAAAGATTATATTTTCACACGTATGGTGTTATTAATCAACAATTTATATTACAAATTATTCTCAATTAAAAATAATTAAAAACTTGATTTTTTACTGCAGATAACTTATTTTATATTTTTCAGCGACATGAAAGCGCTTAAAATACAGTTGTCTCCAACTCTCCAGAAAGTATTATTTTTGTAAAGGTAAAATATAACACATTTTAAGGTGAAACTGATGAATGGTTATCCGAGTGAATCCTCTAGTAAAAATTTGGGGCGCGTGGTATGTGGGGTATTCGCGGACATTTTTGACGGACGAGAAGACTATAGTTTAAAGTAATTATTCTTTCCTTAATAGAAAAGACCCCAATTTTTTTGCAGAATCTGAAAAAGCGTCAAAAATATTTCACTATAATTATTTCTGTTAATAATTTTTCTGTTTATATTTTTTTCTATAATCTAAATTGGTTTTAATTTAGCAAATATTATCTTTAAAAAATGTTTTTTTTTACAAAACCGCAATTTTCTGCAAAAGACGGAAATTTTATGAACTATTTTGTAAAATAAACGAATTTAGGTATCAAAAAAATTAACAAAATAAATGTAGTACATTATGCAACTTAAGACGCTCTTTTAAATTCTGTTAAAAAATACTGCTTTAAAAAATCTTTAGGAAAACTGGAAAAATTGTTAATGAATTAGAATTTTATATACCAGGGTTTTTTGTATTATTTTTTAAGTTTTCACTGTTTCAGCGAATAACAAAAAACGTAACTGGTGAAGTAAAAATGGAAATTGTATGATTTTTGAATTATGTGCAATTATGTGCTATCTGTCTCAGCCAAGCGTGCTAATTAAATCTTAGGGTTTCCTATAATCAGGAGATTGTGAAATTTTGATTTTGAAAAAAAATTTTACCTGTCAAATATTTGCTAGGATTGCATTGTCTTTCGTGTTGTTAGGATCTAATCGAAAATTAATATTTGCATATTTTATTGGTTTGCCATAAAACAAGATACCCTTACTAATACTAGAATTTTGAAGATGTATCACAATTTGTTTTTGAAATCACAAACACAAATAGAAATAATTTTATTTTTCAAGATTAATTTACTATACATCTCAGTTAATTATAAAGTACTGATATAAATTTTGTACCATTACAAATTAATTCGCAATAATTAATTAATGTTTTTTTGGTGAAATCGCATTTTGTATTGTGTTTTATTGCGAACATGATTATAGTAAAGTAAATTAACTTAAACTAAACTTAAGTTAAGTGACTTAAATTGGGCCAGCTTTAATTTTTGCCACCGAATTTTATTTTTACCATGCGTTATGAAATGAACTGAGTATGGTAAGATAAATTGCCATGTGATCTATCTAGCCATACTCAGTCATTTTATAACTTTGCGCATGGTAAAAATAACAGGCGCATTGATGAACAAGGGGGGTAGGGTGGGGTCCACCCCCCTAGCCTCGAAATTTTGGGGCCCTCCCCCGTAGAAAAAAATCCAAGGGCCCCCCTCCCCCCAAATTTTCGAATTTTTCACCCCTTACCGCCCTCTAGATTTTAAAATCTGACCCCCCCCCCCAATCCCCTATCGAGAAAATTTTCAGTGCTTTTTTTATACTAAATTTTCTTGCAAAAACGTCAATTTTTAACACAAATTCATGTTTTTACACCCTTTTTATACCTAAATATCGCTTTTTATTTTATAAAATGTAGTATTATTTTATAAAAAAAGGAAATAGGACCCCACCTGACCCCCCTCTAGGTTTCAAAATCTTCCACCCCGGGTCGACCCCCCCTAGAAAGCTAGGGGGGTTCGATCCCCCCTAGATTTTGAAATTTCATTTACCCGGGCCCCGGGGTAAACACCCACCCCCCTAGCTAGTAAAAATAACAGGTGGTGACCGAAATTAAGGATGAGCGAATTCAAGTCAGTTTCTCTGATAAAGTTTAGCATAGAAGAAACCAAAATCGAAGTCTGGGGCGGCAGTCTGAAGGGGTTGAAGTACGGACTGGCCACGTTGGCCCAGGTGTTCAGAGCTCAACCGGACACCGGACTCGGAGAGGTAAAAAAATCGATTCCGATCGACTGTGTTTTTATGGCTTACACAGATTCTGTGTTAAATTATTTTCGTCTTTGTGTGTGTAAATTTTTGTGGTGACGTTCAAAATCCCCATAAAAGTAGAAGTGTAAAAAATTCTATAACGTAGTGCAAATTCTTCATAACGATCAGAAATGCGTTTGCAAACTAAAATGTGTTAAAAAAAACTAAGTTTTAATTATAAAAGCAATAAAAATGTTTTAATTTTTCCTAAGCCTGAGCAAAGCCCTAAAATCAAGCTAAATTTTATCGTGATAAAATTTTGTTGTATTTTTCAACCCAAGTGTCAAAATTTAAAAGAAGTATTGCAAACGCATTATATTTATGGGGAATTCACACCACCTTATGGGGATTTTGTAACGTTTATGGGGATTTTGGCCTGTGGCGGATTTGTCCATGAGGTTTTTATACGGACCCGTTTTCATAGATGTTTTTAGTCGGGTCGCTGGGGTCCACGCGTCCACCCCCGGGTGGAAGGCCAAAATTTTTTAGGGGGGAGTGTTCAGGGGGTCCGGACCCCCCTGGTTTTTTAGGGGGTCGACTCCGGGTGCGAGATTTCAAATTTGGGGGGTCAGGGGCATAGGTGGGCAGCCTCTCGGATTTTTTTTTTGGGGGGGGTCAAATTTAAGGGGGGGTGTCCGACAAGACCAAAATTTTGAGGGGGGGTGTACCCAATATTTCCGCACTGCCTTAAAATGGGCTTAAAACGCGTAAAAAAATTAGATTAGAAATCATAGGTTTTTTTAATTATTACGTAATAATAGAATAATAATATTGTCTTGATTATAAAGTCAAGTATCACAAAAATTTTAATCCCATAATCTTATATTTAATTAAAGATTATATACATACATGGGCGTAGCCAGGGGGGTCTATAAACAGATTTCAGGTCGACAAAGGGAAAAAATTTGACGAGGGACAGACACCCCCTTTTGCAGTGGCGTGCCCAGGACTTTCATTTCGGGGGGGGGGGCGGCCGGGGGGGTGGCCACCAACCCCGAAGGAGGGTCTGGGCGAAAGCCCCCAAGCGGGGTCAAGGGGCGGAGCCCCGCTGCCCAGGGGGTCCGGGAGGGGGGATGCCCCCGGGAGAAAATTTTTAATTTAAGGCGCTAAAATACACTCGCATTTTTTACGACTCCAGACTGCTTATACACAAAAAATTTACACACAAAAAGACGAAAATAATTTAACACAAAATCCATAAGTCATAAAAACGGACATAGATGTTTTTGGGGGGGACAGAGGGGTCCACCCTCCCAGAGCCAAAATTTTGGACCCCTCCCTAGAAAAAACTCCAGGGGGCCCCTCTCCCATCTAAAGCTCGAGAGCGGTCCGGCCTGACCCCCCTAGCGAGGCTGACCCCCCTCCCCCCCTCCCGACCAATTTGGAAGTATATTTTTATTTACTGTCAAAAACAAGGTTTTTTAGTTAAAAACAGTGTACTTTTTAGGCCTAAATAGGCGGTTTTAGTACATCAAATTCAATATTAGACCCAAAACACTTAAATTATTGAGTTAAAAAAATTTTGTTAAAAATTGGACCCCCCTGACCATAGGTGGGCAGGGGGGGAGTTGGGGGGGACTAAAAAAAATTTTCCGCGCTTCGCGCGGAGAGTTAATTGTTAAGTGACAATTTATCTTAGTTTTTCGATTACAAATCGATTATCCCGTTCAGTAGTTAGCAGCACAATACGTAACTGAACGAAGGAC
>JASAMX010014847.1:0-37630 GCA_030248175.1 Microlaimidae sp. YZB2_3
AAATACTTTAAATTATTAGGGTAAAATTAAGGTCAAAATGCAACATATTTTTCGGATTTTACACACTCTCCCACCAAAAAATGTTTCGTTTTTTTGTTGACTATGGAGCGCGTGAAAAAACCTCTAACAACCAATTGCTTCAAAAGGTCGTCCCTAATTGAACACTAAAAAAAATTTCCCTTGTTATAATACAGACCTGTGCACTGCCCCCTCCCCCCCTCCGGGGTTTTATTGGGGGGGGGGAAATTCCAAAACGGGGGACCACAGAGGGGCAACTTTTTTGAAACGGGGGGGCAATAAAACGGGGGTGAAAGCAGAAGAAAGAAAAAAAAGAGAAAAAAAGGGAAAAAAAGAGAAAAAAGAAAGGAAAACGGAAAAAAGGGACAAAAAAAAAGAAATTTAGGTAAAAATAGGTTTGAAATGGCTTAAAATACATTAAAATAGGCTAAAAACTGCAAAAAATTCGCGATGATGGCGGCATTATAGGTCAAAAATGGCGTCATAATTTTTAGGGTACTTTTTCATTTTTGACGGGGGAGCCAAAACGGGGGGTCAAATCCTCGAATAAAGCAGGGGGAATTTCCAGACCGTGCACAGGTCCGATATTTTATCGTGAGTAACCGTTCTCTAATGTTGATCCTGAGTAAAAGGGTCTCTGACGCGTGGGGAGGCGGAAGGGATTAAGCGTTACCATTTGTGAGTGCTCTTCCATTCGTGCTACGAGGTGTTCCCAACGCTGGCTCACTTCCTCGAATTTCCGGCGGACTGCGTTGGCAGCGACTGGATTGTCCTGCTCCAATTTGGACGAGACCTCGCTGCTAAGTTGGGACAGACTTACAAAGCGGTTGTGCTCCGACTCCAAGTCCTGCTCCATCACCTAAAACACCGAATTACATGTCAATTTAATAATCTTTACATAGCTTTTGCGATTGGCACTATATAGCTCGTGCTGTATAAATCGCTTCATTAGAGATATATTCACTGAGGGTCAAATTATCCTTTCTAAAATTATTTGCTTATTAGAAGATAACGGTATAAATTGGAGCTTAAAAGCGCCGATACAAATTTTTAGACAGATTTTAATTTAAATTAAAAACCCAGTAAATAATCACAACTTTTTAATTTTTCTAAAATTAATATTTTATCCGTAACAATTAAAAATAAAATATCAACTTTATTTTAGAAATAACCACCATAAAAAAACATATTTTTATTAATTTTAGATTTTTTTTCTATGTTAAAATAACAAAAAAAAACAAAACTGGTGCATTTTTACTGTATTTCCCAGCTTTTTAATAGGTTTTAGCATATTATTTGCCGATAAAAATTCTACCATATAACCGAATTTGAACATTTTTTAAGTCGAAAAAACGGCTGACAAATACTACTGGTTTTGTTTTGGAAAAACTAAAAGTATAATAACTATCAGCAGAAAAACCTTTCATGGTATGTACCACAAAACAAAAGTACTGGCGGAAAATATTTAAAACAGTGCAAAACTTCAAATGCTAAATTACTTGCAATTTTTGCACTCGTTCCAAAAAGCTTTTTTAGCGTTTGTTAAATGATGGGCGGAGCGAAGAGTGCCCAATGCCGCTTCTCGCATATCCAACCAATCAGCAAAATGGTTCTAAAAACGCAATATTAGTCTTCTTGTGTTCTGCTGCTGCCAATAAAAACTATTTTGGACAATACAACCAAACAGTTTAAGTGAATCTAAAGGTAAAACCCAACGTGACTGCAACTGTTGTTTGTTGAATTAAATATGCCCCCCATTAAGTAACCACTCAAATCACAAGAATCTGGCGTCACTTTATTCGAATATTGTGTAATAAATCCAATCGAATTGGCTCAGAAGGTGACGTCAGATTCTCGTGATTTGAGTGGTTACTTAATGGGGGGCATTTTTTAATCCAACGAACAACTTTAGCAGCCACAGTGGGTTTACTTTTAGTGTCAAGGAGCGTGCGCACGTAAAATTTTAAAAGTTTGCTAAGAAACAAAGTGATTTCGTTAAATAAAATTAATAAAACTACAATAGTATATTGATTTACTATCCGAGCCTGTGCACTGCTCCAGGGAGTTTTATTGCGGAGGGGGCATAGTCACTAATATATCAAAAAGTCATTTTCCAGACCGTGCACAAGTTTACTATCTTCTTCAATATAATGCTCTGTAGGTTCGGCGATCTTAAGCGGAGGGAATTCAAATGAGCGATTTCAAACTTATTTCAGCTAGAAATATGTTTAAATTTTTTTATTCGCATTTTTTGAGCAATTTTGATAATTTTTAATAAGTTTAAAAAAATTTACAAAATTCTTTATAGTATTACCAAGAAATTTAACTAATAAAGAAAATAAGAATTAGAAATTAAGAACAAATTATACGGGCTATGTGTGGATCCAACCTAAATGCGTACGTATGCATAAATTCATATGAATATGTATGCATATTTTTTTAAGTCACATCCAAATATTATGAATTCTTCCCCACCGTATATGCATACGTATGCATTTTTTTAAAACTTTTATGCATATGTATGCATAAAAGTTAGAGAAAAATGCATACGTATGCATATACTTTCCGGAAAAATGCATACGTATAAATATAACTTGCAAAATATGCATACGTATGCATATTTTCTTAAAAAACAAAAAAAACTTTTTTTAATTTCCAAAATATGCATACGTATGCATATTTTGCAACTTATATGCATACGTATGCATAAAAGTTAGAAAAAAAATGTATACGTATGCATAAAAGTTTCAAAAAATGCATACGGATGCATATACTTTGCGGAAAAATGCATACGTATGCATATAACTTTATATGCATACGTATGCATATGAATTTATGCATACGTATGCATAATATATGCATACGTATGCATATAAATATATGCATATAACTTTATATGCATACGTATGCATATGAATTTATGCATACGTATGCATAATATATGCATACGTATGCATATAGCCACACATAGCCCGTATAATTTGTTCTTAATTTCTTATTCTTCATTTCTTTAATGATTAATTTTCATGTATTCTTGGTATTACTGTACTTTTTAATAAATTTCTGGATTTAGTACAAAAATATGGCAAAACTCTAAAAATAAGAGCTCCACTTCGGAGCTCAAAACTTTAGAGAACATTAGTACTATTTTTTAAAATAATACTTTGGAAAAGTTTAAATCTAAACTTTGGAAAATCATCAATCACAATAATTTTATTATCCGAACTTTATTCCGTAATATGTGTCGCTTGTCAATATCAAATTGCATTAAATTATAGTATTTTTACTTGCTCTTTTTGAAGACCTTCTACAGCCTTTTCCAGACCTTCCAGTCTGGATGCTCGCTTTTCCGCCCACTGACATATTGACATCCAACTAAAACACAAAAATAAATGTTTACGTTATTTTTGTATTTAATGTTATTTTTTCAATAGGGTTTATGCAATGCAGCAGTTATAATTTTTTCAAATTTCAAATTTTGCTTAATAAAAGAATCGCCCATACTTATTTAGAAAATTAAAAAGTAAGGTATAAAAGCTTTCATTGTCAAGTCTTTCTTTACAAGCCAGTAGAGGCGAAAAAAATATCACCCCCATGGTTGGAGACTCTTCGTCCAACATCGATAACGATGTTGGCAAATTTTACGGCTAGGTTGTTCATTGCGCGCAGTGTTCACCCATTCCGAGGTCTTCGTTTAATGGGTTTTTTTAAAAGATGGAAAAACAGGGGAGGATTGGAGATTATACTATACCCCCGAGCCCCAAATATCCTGAAACTGCCAACACCACTCCAAAGTTTTTGGTTACCCCGGATACTCCCTCCTCTAAAATTTGGAGGGTCAACGTACTAAAAACACTAAAACTGAAGTAGTTGGGGAATACCCTTCCCGAAAATTTTCGATTATACCTCTATAAATCCCTATTTTCGGGTACCCTCTTAAAATCCAGGATGCTGACTTTGCAAGCATCGGTGGGCAGCCTCTTGGATTTTTGAGGGGTATCACAGACCTGTGCGCTGCCCCCCGGCAGAAACGGGGGGGGGGCAATACCAAAACGAACACAGAGCAACTTTTTTGAAACAGAGAGCAAATAAACAAGAGCAAGCAGGAGGGAGAAAAAGGGAGAAAAAAAAGAAGGAAAACAAAAAAAGAGACAAAAAAAGCGGAAATAAGGTAAAAATAGGTCTAAAATGGCTTAAAATACATTGAAATAGGATAAAAACTGCAAAAAATTCGCGATGATGGCGTCATCATAAGTACAAAATGGCGTCATATATTTTTAGGGTACTTTTTCATTTTTTTGGCGATGGACGGGGGGGGGGGCAAAATCCCCATAAAAACGGGGGGCACAGACCGGCACAGGTATACACGACCCCAGAAATTTAGGGAGGGTGTCCCAAAATTTTTTTTTGGGATATACCTCAAATAACTCATTTTTGTGTTTTTAGTATTAATGGGAAACCCAAATTTTTAGGGGGGATGTGCGGGGTACCCTCAAATTTAGGGGCTGTCCGCAGCAATCGGGATTTTTAAAAGGTATAACGCTCCCTGCCCACCTATGTATGCGAGTGACCAGAAACTTGCTACTTCATCCTAAGACATAATATTTCTCTCAAACATTGAAAAATACATACCGCTTCCCTGATTTCTTGCAGCGTGTTTTCCAAGGCCTGATAACTCTCTTCGTACTGCTGACTCTCGTCCACGACGGCCACGAAAGACGACAACGAGTTTACGACCGCTGCTGCTCTTCTATTTGTTCGGAAACTCTAAAAGTACCCAATGTTTATTTTACGACACTATTTATTTATGTACTGAATTTTTGTCAAAATAAATTAAGAAAAATTATAAAACTAATTGGTATGAAAAACACACAAACACATTTATTATTAAACCATTTATATGAAGGTACAAAACAGTTTTAGACACTTTGGACTGTTTTTTGGACAATATTAATAAAAATGTTCATACTTCGTCGTCCTAAGGACAACCCCTCGGAAACTGTCTACAATACATATTTGTATTGTCCAAAACAAACCTTTGGCTTGGTTCAAAATAATAACCTTTCGCTTACCCACTTTTTCGTTTTCTATTATAATAAGTATGAACAGGTTTAAAAGTTACCATTGGACTTTTTCCTTTTAAATTCGTCCTTTGGAGACTTTAGACTAAGTATCAACCAACCTTTAAAAAAAAACCCCCCCCCCCCCCCCCCCCCCCCCCCCCCCCCCCCCCCCCCCCCCCCCCCCCCCCCCCCCCCCCCCCCCCCCCCCCCCCCCCCCCCCCCCCCCCCCCCCCCCCCCCCCCCCCCCCCCCCCCCCCCCCCCCCCCCCCCCCCCCCCCCCCCCCCCCAGTTCCATAATTTTATGTACGAATATAAATTGTTAAAAACCATTTTTAATCGCAAATAATATGGTTTTCAACAGGACAAAACGCCCGTTTTAGTTTCGAAGACAGATTCTATGTTTAGGTCAGCTGCTGGTTCAAAGCGATGCTTTGACAGAAGAGCAGAAAGACTCAGTTCAGATGCAAATGAGCTTGGTTAACAATAAATGGGAACATTTGCGACAAGGTGCTATGGAACGGCAGAGCAAGTATGAGACTGCAAAATATTGTACCGTGCTTTGTTTTGTTACGTGTTTTATCGTTTCAGACTTTGAAGAGGGCCTAAAAGGTATTTAGTAAACAACTTTATAGTTTTAGTAAGGATTTATATTCGAGCCTTGTTTAAATTTTTATTATAAGATATACTGCTTCTGGTCAAATTGTAGTTTTCTTAGTAATTATTAAAAGCTAAAAAAATAAATTTTTTTAATAAAGCGTAAGGTTTGTATTTCGTAAGTTAATTAATTCCTGTAAAATTTCTTTGGCGTTAATTTTATATTTTTTAGGCTGCAAGAACGATTAATGAATCTTCAACAAAAACAACTGGCAGATATGAGGTCTTGGCTTGATGCCAGAGAAGCGGAAATCAATAAATCAGTTGCTTTATCCACAGATTTAAAAGTGCTAAAGACTCAATCAGAATCAAATAAAGTACGTTTTAAACCCTAAACAAACGTTAATGATATTAAGAGCTTGAAAAGGCCTAGGATAATTTAAAGGTTGGTTGATACTTTGTCCAAAGTCTCCAAAGGACAAATTCCAAAGGAAAAAGTCCAATGGTAACTTTTAAACCTGTTCATACTTATTATAATAGAAAACGAAAAAGTGGGTAAGGGAAAGGTTGTTCTTTAAACAAGCCAAAGGTTTCCTTTGGACAATACAAATATGTATTGTAGACAGTTTCCGAGGGTTGTCCTTTTTTGGACGACGAAGTATGAACATTTTTTTTAATATTGTCCAAAAAACAGTCCAAAGTGTCTAAAACTGTTTTGTACCTTCATATAAATGGTTTAATAATAAATGTGTTTGTGTGTTTTTCATACCAATTAGTTTTATAATTTTTCTTAATTTATTTTGACAAAAATTCAGTACATAAATAAATAGTGTCGTAAAATAAACATTGGGTACTTTTAGAGTTTCCAAACAAAAATCGAAGAGCAGCAGCCGGTGGTAAACTCGTTGTCGTCTTTCGTGGCCGTCGTGGACGAGAGTCAGCAGTCCGAAGAGAGTTATCAGGCCTTGGAAAACACGCTGCAAGAAATAGGGAAGCGGTATGTATTTTTCAATGTTTGAGAGAAATATTATGTCTTAGGATGAAGTAGCAAGTTTCTGGTCACTCGCATACATAGGTGGGCAGGGAGCGTTATACCTTTTAAAAATCCCGATTGCTGCGGACAGCCCCTAAATTTGAGGGTACCCCGCACATCCCCCCTAAAAATTTGGGTTTCCCATTAGTACTAAAAACACAAAAATGAGTTATTTGAGGTATATCCCAAAAAAAATGTTGGGACACCCTCCCTAAATTTCTGGGGTCGTGTATACCCCCCTCAAAAATCCAAGAGGCTGCCCACCGATGCTTGCAAAGTCAGCATCCTGGATTTTAAGAGGGTACCCGAAAATAGGGATTTATAGAGGTATAATCGAAAATTTTCGGGAAGGGTATTCCCCAACTACTTCAGTTTTAGTGTTTTTAGTACGTTGACCCTCCAAATTTTAGAGGAGGGGGTATCCGGCGTAACCAAAAACTTTGGAGTGGTGTTGGCAGTTTCAGGATATTTGGGGCTCGGGGGTATAGTATAATCTCCAATCCTCCTCTGTTTTTCCATCTTTTAAAAAACCCATTAAACGAAGACCTCGGAATGGGTGAACACTGCGCGCAATGAACAACCTAGCCGTAAAATTTGCCAACATCGTTATCGATGTTGGACGAAGAGTCTCCAACCATGGGGGTGATATTTTTTTCGCCTCTACTGGCTTTTAAAGAAAGACTTGACAATGAAAGCTTTTATACCTTACTTTTTAATTTTCTAAATAAGTATGGGCGATTCTTTTATTAAGCAAAATTTGAAATTTGAAAAAATTATAACTGCTGCATTGCATAAACCCTATTGAAAAAATAACATTAAATACAAAAATAACGTAAACATTTATTTTTGTGTTTTAGTTGGATGTCAATATGTCAGTGGGCGGAAAAGCGAGCATCCAGACTGGAAGGTCTGGAAAAGGCTGTAGAAGGTCTTCAAAAAGAGCAAGTAAAAATACTATAATTTAATGCAATTTGATATTGACAAGCGACACATATTACGGAATAAAATTCGGATAATAAAATTATTGTGATTGATGATTTTCCAAAGTTTAGATTTAAACTTTTCCAAAGTATTATTTTAAAAAATAGTACTAATGTTCTCTAAAGTTTTGAGCTCCGAAGTGGAGCTCTTATTTTTAGAGTTTTGCCCTATTTTTGTACTAAATCCAGAAATTTATTAAAAAGTACAGTAATACCAAGAATACATGAAAATTAATCATTAAAGAAATGAAGAATGAGAAATGAAGAACAAATTATACGGGCTATGTGTGGATTCAACCTAAATGCATACGTATGCATCTGTTTAACATATCTTTGCATAACATATGCATACGTATGCATATGTTATGCATAAGTATGCATAAATTCATATGCATACATGCATATAAAGTTATATGCATACGTATGCATTTTTCCGCAAAGTATATGCATCCGTATGCATTTTTTGAAACTTTTATGCATACGTATGCATTTTTTAAAAATATTTACGCATACGTATGCATAAAAGTTGCAAAAAAATGCATACATATGCATATACTTTGCGAAAAATGCATATAAGTTGCAAAATTGGCATAAGTATGCATACTTTGAAAATTAAAAAAAATCTTTTGGTTTTTTGATAAAATATGCGTACATATGCATATTTTTCAAATTATATTTATACGTATGCATTTTTCCGGAAAGTATATGCATACGTATGCATTTTTCTCTAACTTTTATGCATACATATGCATAAAAGTTTTAAAAAAATGCATACGTATGCATATACTTTGCGGAAAAATTCATACGTATGCATATAACTAAAAAAATATGCATACGTATGCATATGAATTTATGCATACGTATGCATTTAGGTTGGATCCACACATAGCCCGTATAATTTGTTCTTCATTTCTCATTCTTCGTTTCTTTATTAGTTAAATTTCTTGGTAATACTATAAAGAATTTTGTAAATTTTTTTAAACTTATTAAAAATGATCAAAATTGTCAAAAAATGCGAATAAAAAAATTTAAACATATTTCTAGCTGAAATAAGCTTGAAATCGCTCATTTGAATTCCCTCCGCTTTAAATCGCCGAAGCTCCGGAGCATTATATTGAAGGGTAGTAAACTTGTGCACGGTCTGGAAATGCCTTTTTGATATATTAGTGACTATGCCCCCTCCCCAATAAAACTCCCTGGAGCAGTGCACAGGCTGGGATAGTAAATCAATATACTATTGTAGTTTTATTAATTTTATTTAACGGAATCACTTTGTTCTTAGCAAACTTTTAAAATTTTACGTGCGCGCGCTAATTGACACTAAAAGTAAACCCACTGTGGCTGCAAAAGTTGTTCGTTGGATTAAAAAATGCCCCCCATTAAGTAACCACTCAAATCACGAGAATCTGACGTCACCTTATCAGCCAATTAGATTCGATTTATTACCGAATATTCGAATAAAGTGACGCCAGATTCTTGTGATTTGAGTGGTTACTTAATGGGGGGCATTTTTTAATTCAACAAACAACAGTTGCAGTCACGTTGGGTTTACCTTTAGATTCACTTAAACTGTTTGATTGTATTGTGCAAAATAGTTTTTATTGGCAGCAGCAGAACACAAAAGACTAATATTGCGTTTTTAGAACCATTTTGCTGATTGGTTGGATATGCGAGAAGCGGCATTGGGCACTCTTCGCTCCGCCCATCATTTAACAAACGCTAAAGAAGTTTTGGAACAAGTGCAAAATTTGCAAGTAATTTAGTTTGAAGTTTTGCACTGTTTTAAATATTTTCCGCAAGTACTTTTGTTTTGTGATTCATACCATGAAAGGTTTTTCTGCTGATAGTTATTATACTTTTAGTTTTTCAAAACAAAACCAGTAGTATTTGTCAGCCGTTTTTCGACTTAAAAAATGTTCAAATTCGGTTTTGTGACTAAAACTTTATCGGCAAATAATATGCTAAAACCTATTAAAAAGCTGGGAAATACAGTAAAAATACACCAGTTTTGTTTTTTTTTGTTATTTTAACGTAGAAAAAAATCTAAAATTAATAAAAATATGTTTTATGGTGGTTATTTCTAAAATAAAGTTGATATTTTATTTTTAATTGTTACGGATCAATTTTAATTTTAGAAAAATTAAAAAGTTGTGGTTATTTACTGGGTTTTTAATTTAAATTAAAATCTGTCTAAAAATTTGTATCGGCGCTTTTAAGCTCCAAGTTATCCGTTATCTTCTAATAAGCAAATAATTTTAGAAAGGATAATTTGACCCTCAGTGAATATATCTCTAATGAAGCAATTTATACAGCACGAGCTATATATAGCCAATCGCAAAAGCTATGTAAAGATTATTAAATTGACATGTAATTCGGTGTTTTAGGTGATGGAGCAGGACTTGGAGTCGGAGCACAACCGCTTTGTAAGTCTGTCCCAACTTAGCAGCGAGGTCTCGTCCAAATTGGAGCAGGACAATCCAGTCGCTGCCAACGCAGTCCGCCGGAAGTTCGAGGAAGTGAGCCAGCGTTGGGAACACCTCGTAGCACGAATGGAAGAGCACTCACAAATGGTAACGCTTAATCCCTTCCGCCTCCCCACGCGTCAGAGACCCTTTTACTCGGGGTGGACATTACAACGGTTACTCACGATAAAATATCGGACCTGTGCACGGTCTGGAAATTCCCCCTGCTTTATTGGAGGATTTGCCCCCCGTTTTGGCTCCCCCGCCAAAAATGAAAAAGTACCCTAAAATTATGACGCCATTTTTGACCTATAATGCCGCCATCATCGCGAATTTTTTGCAGTTTTTAGCCTATTTTAATGTATTTTAAGCCATTTCAAACCTATTTTTACCTAAATTTCTTTTTTTTGTCCCTTTTTTCCGTTTTCCTTTCTTTTTTCTCTTTTTTTTTCCTTTTTTTCTCTTTTTTTTCTTTCTTCTGCTTTCACCCCCGTTTTATTGCCCCCCCCGTTTCAAAAAAGTTGCCCCTCTGTGTTCCCCCGTTTTGGAATTGCCCCCCCCCCCAATAAAACCCCGGAGGGGGGGAGGGGGCAGTGCACAGGTCTGTATTATAACAAGGGAAATTTTTTTAAGATGCTGTGTTCAATTAGGGACGACCTTTTGAAGCAATTGGTTGTTAGAGGTTTTTTCACGCGCTCCATAGTCAACAAAAAAACGAAACATTTTTTGGTAGAGAGTGTGTAAAATCCGAAAAATATGTTGCATTTTGACCTTAATTTTACCCTAATAATTTAAAGTATTTTTTGTATTTGTATTTTATTATTTTAACTTATTCTAAAATCACTTAATTTGTTTCTTTTGCTATTTTGAGGTCGAAAATACTGCAAAAGTATTTTATTTACGACAAACAAACAGATAAATTTTTTTATAGGTACGCAGGCAATAAAAAATGGTTGTTTAAGAAAGTCATTTTCTTTTCAAATTTTTACTATTTTTTTGTTATGTGTGCTTTATTTTAGTGTAAATTGAATTTTAGTTAAATTAATTTGAGTAATTTTGCAATTCCTGTGGCAGTTTGTTTGTGTTTTTTGCTTTTGTGTATTATTTTACTATTGTATTTTTTGAATTGCTTTGCATGATATATAGTTACCGAGTACAAACTCTTTTTGATTTGAAAAAATTATTTAGACCTGAAAACATTTGTTGCTTTTCCGTTTAGCTTATACGAAGTGGAAAAGTGGAGACCAAATCCATAAAAATGCCAGCACGACTTAAAACCAGGACCACAATTCAAACTGAAGACATGCCATCAGGAGAAACAGTTATAAAACGAAAAACAGTTACCACAGTCACCAGGTTTCATCAAAAAGTTTCAGAGTCTACAACAACCGAAAGAGTGGCCACTCTCGTTGAAGAAACTGATTCAGTTGCGCATGCTGTGAGAAAAACAAAGCTTTACTTTTTTTTTATAAAATGTGGTTTTTTTATTTTCAGTTTTTTTTTGTTAACCGTGCAGGGTATTTTTAGAATAAACTTTTATATTAAAATTCAGTTAATTAAGTTATCAAATATCGTTTTTTATTCTTTTTAGTTTTTTTTAAATGGCCGAAGAAAATTTTTACGTTACAAATTTTTATAGTGAATGAAATGTTTGTTTTATTTGTTTTAAAAAAATAGGTTATTATGGCCTTTTAATTTTGGAGCTTTAACAAGCATATAATGTGCTTATTTGACAATTGAGTGCATAGTAAAGAAGGAAACAAATATAAATATAATTATAATAATTTTATCCTGCTCTTAAAATGCTCATATCAACAGTGGGCTAATGTACCTATTAAAATATTGTAATATAATAAGTTTTAAGATTAAATTTAAAGATTCAAACGTAAATTTTTTTTAACTTCTAATCAAAATCAAAATATTTTAAAACAAAAAAGACATGTGCAATAAATAAAATCTGAAATATTCTAGAATAAGGAAATCGCGGAAAAACTGAAACAAGAGACAGGTGGTGACGATTTCTGGGAGCTTCTGGGCCGTTTTTGTCAGTGGCTGGAGAAGGTAGAAGCTTTGCTTACACTGACCGCAGACAGCCTCACTCCTTCCGAACAGCTGGATACCGTTAAGGTAATTGATTGCGTAATGTTAATTGCAGAATCAATTTAGTAATCAAGGAGCATGCATAGCTGTACCATACTTTTAAAAAAGTGTTTGTAAGCAAACAGTACTAAATGAATTAAAAAGCTATCTAAAGTGGAATTTTTAACTCAAATAAAAAAGCCATCTTAAACCAAAGGCTATTTTATTGTTTTCCTCCTCAAAAACTTGGTCTGGCTAACACATTTTTCATTTTTTGTGTTAAGCTTCTTTCTTCGGTATTGGTTAGGAATTTCTGAAGGGTCTACCTATTCATTTGCTTTGCGATGTCTTATTTTTCATTAAAAATCAATAGTTTGTTTTTATTCAGGAAGTAGAGTCAGAAGTAAACAGAAAAGAAGGAGAGTTGGCACGCCTACACGATCTGGGACACCAGTTAATAACCGAGCCACCTGAAGGATCAAGTGGTATAATTTATGTTTTAATAATTTGGGAAAAAATATCAGAGATAGTTGCATACATTCAGGATTGGGTGAAATGTGAAAGCCAACATAAAACAAAATTTTCAATCTTTCTTTTTAAAGCATACCGCCTCTACCAGCTGGGTGGATGATTGTTAGTTTTGGTGTACTTTAGTTAAAAAGTTTCCAGCTCAGTAGTTAAGATTTATTAGGTTATTTGACCCTATGGTGTTTAATAGCAAAAACAAAAAGTTTTAGTGCAAGAAGAACGGAAAATTTTTTGGAAAAACCCGAAAAAATATATTTACACCTTTAACCTAAAAAAATTATTAATTAAAAATAATTAGTAAAAAATAAAAATATACAGAAGGCCGAATTAATTAGAAAGAGTACAAAAATATATAAAACAGAAAACAAAAGTTACACGTTTCTGCGCTTCTCTGGACGTGTAATGGACAAATAAGTAAAATAGTTGCGCTTCATCAGCAGAGGCTATTCTACTTATTTTACAACTAGAAACAAGCTGACAAAATTTTATTAATAAAACAATTTTAGCAAAATGTTTAAAAAATTTTTTTTAAAAATTAAGAATGAAAAAACTAAATATGTATAAAAGATTAAAGTTAATTTTGGCAGCAAGGTACTAGCACGTGCAACAGACAAAAAATTAACAAAAATAATAATGCTTAATTTTAAAAATGAATATATAAAAATATTTATAAAAAATTAAAACGAATAAGAAAAGCCCAAAAGTAACGAATAAAAATGATAAAAAATAATAATTTTTTTCGAATACTCCCGAAATAAAATTACAATTTTTATAAAGACATAAAAAGTAAAGAAAAAAACTAAACCAATCGAAAAGATTTTTTTGAAAACAACGTATGAAAACCTATGATAAATTAAAACAAGCAAAAATAAAAATGAATAAATAATACGCGCCACAAATAAGGAACAATTACCAAAATGACCAAAACCCTGGAGAAAAAATAAGATAAAAAAGCATAAAACATAATTATGAAAAAATATATAAAATAAAATACCTTGTTAGGATCATCAAAGAGATTGAAACGTTTGACGCCGCGTACAGCGAGTTGCACCATGTCAGAATCGTAGGGCGAGAGGGCAGAGCTTTCTGTAAAGAAAAAGAAAAAAGAAACAATATTTATTGACTATAAAAAAATTTAAAAAAAAAAATTGAAAAATAATTTTAATAGAAAAATTAAGATAAATGGAAGAAATGATAAGTCAACACTTCGTTTTTATAGACAACCCGGAAGAAGTACAGGCCCGACTGCACGAAGTAGGCGGTCGTTGGAGAGATGTCCAATTAGCGTTAGCTGACAGAAGAAAAGGGGCGGAGACTGCTACCGCCGCAGGGAAATTTCAGGACAGCTTGCTCGAGGTATACATAACCTTGGAGTATTTTTGCTAAATATATTACAGGGCTTCAGGTAAAGACTATTCCAAATGATAGGGTGTACTGTACATTAACTAGGCATACGTGGGTGTTGGAGAAGCCCGTTTATATCCTCTTAATACGGAGGGAAAGGGGGGGGGTTTAGGTATTGGGAGTAACCGAGTTAGTCCTCAAATTTGAAAAATAAAAGCAAATAATTGTCTTCGAAATGACTTTTAAGCACATCTAAAATTATTTTAGGTAAAAATGAGTGTTTTAAAGACTAAAATTCTCAAAACTGCAATAAAAATTACTCTTTGGTCCTAAACTAACGTTGTTTTACTTTTTGTTTCAAAATTAAAAACTATATCGTAAAAATTCATTTCTTGAATTTTAACCCTCTCCTACTTCGGAGTTTCACTATCTTCCAAACCCAATCCGGAACAACTTGCCCATATATGTACATATAGGTAAGTACGCCCAGGATCGGTAGCAAACCTATTACGGAAAAATGGCCCTTTGAAAACCAAAAAGCTTCAACAGAAAGGTGAGGACAAGTCCGTACTCCCATTGTATTTTAGGGGGTTGTCGGCAGGTCATAGATGGGTCAGGGGGTGTTGGGGGAAAGGTTATACGCCTCTAAAAATGTCGAAAAGGCTAAACCCCCACTTAAAATGGGAGGTCCCAGTACTAAAAACGCTAAAAATTTGGGGTATACCAAAAAAAAATTTTGGGACACCCCTCCCATTTAAAATTGGGGTGGGGGTCGAGGTCGGGTATACACAAAATCTGGAAGGCTATTTACTTATGCCGTAGGCTAACCATTTTAAAGTCTAAAAAGGTGTTTTGGTCAAAGGGGAGGAGGAGTTTTGGGGTTTTGGTTTTTAAACAACAAGTTTTAAACTTAATTTATTGATATAACTTTTTAAAAATTAGCAAGCGTTAGAATGTCGCTATAGCACCATTCTAACTCCAGTACAGGATGTAAATGGCGCTACCGCGCCCTCAGTATCATTTTTTTACCTTCGTTTTGCATTATAACAATGTTGCAACTTTATTTACGAAAGGTATAATGGCGCTAACGCCCAATGAAACCTTTTTTTATTGTTTTTGTAATATTTTTGTGTTTTCCAGATTGATAAACAAATCGACGAGTTGGCAGAATGGACGGATACCTTTGATCCTCACGAAGCTGGCGATATGGCAAATATTAGAGTGGCTTTACGACAATGTCAGGTAAAAATTATTAAATATTTTAAAAAAAGTTTTACAAGCTATTTAAAAATTGAATCCATTTAAGCTGTGATATTTTAATTATACAAAAATGTTTTTGTTATAAAATGGAAGATGTTTAAGGGAGCTTTTTCAAAGATCAAATTACAATATCACCCAGAACGAACTAATCGATTACTTTATCATTATTCTTTTGTCGATATTTAATGCTAGAAAAATCTAGTTTAAATTTAGAATTTTTGAAGCCTTAGCGCCAATGAGCGAAAATATTATATTTAAAGGTGTTAGATTTTTTACGAATAATGTTTTTTGTTCTGGGCAGTGAAATAAATTGAATCTAGTTTGTGAAAATGCGTTTTTAATAATAAAAAATGCGCAAATTTGTTGCTTAATTAACTTTAAAAAACTTTATAAATATTAAAAATGGATTAAATAATTTAAAATTTTAATCACGATATAAGTATCTTCCTCGTAAATGAAAATTCCTTGTATTTTACTGATTATGCTGCGTTACAGAAGTTAGACGTAAGTATTTGTGTTTTTCTGCAGTACTGGCGAATTACGGTGTGGTTTTATTGGCATTTTATTGGCTTTGAATGTCTAAAAGCTTTTGAGTTATTTCGGTTTTTGGCAATAAATTGCACAGTTTTTCAATTAAAAGTCAATCTTGTACGAAAAAACTTTAAAAACTTTCATAGTCTTGATATTTTGGAAATATGACGCCCAATAACAATAAGTGATAGTGTAATGTCAACGGGCAAAAGTTTCGGTAGCACGTTAGTCGGTGAGATGCTTGCTAAAGCTGTAAATCGCAGGTCCAAGTCCTGTATAAGATTTTCTGGGCCAACAAAAGTAAAAGTAACTAATGTTTTTCCACTATTGCTATTTGAAAAGTCATTAATTTTTGCTTTTTTGGCCTTTTATTTAAGGACATCACATTACAGAAGCTTGGTGGTGATAATCACGAGAACAACATTGCTTTAGCACGCGTACTAAGAAGCAGGGGCCGGTGTCGGATAATATTTTCGCCCCCCATGATAAAATCGCCGGCCGGCGAATTCCTCATAGATGAAGGCCATTATGTTTTCGCCCCTCCCCCCCGGCGATTTCCTCATAGACACTAGCCATGATATTTTCGCCCCTATCATTATATTTTCGCCCCCCTCTAATGTTCTTGGGGGGCGAATCCCCCATGGCTGATCGTCTATGAAGAATTCGCCCCCCCTTTCTTTATCAAATTCATTGGAAAAAAAGAAAAATTTACATATTATACTTATAAAACAGTTTAGTTTGAGCACATCCGTTATTTATACTTTGTAATGTGTTTGTCGTGTATTACCTGACGAATAAGCGTAACAAGTTTTTATCGAATTTTGAAAGTTTTACAACTGCATTGCAAAATCCTACAAAATACACTAATATAAATTGCCTTAATTCAAAGCCATCAAAAACAGTAATAGCAAGAAATAAATATGTATATTTTATTTATTTGTCATAATATATTCTCTTAAGGTCTCTCCGGACAGTTTTCTTAAGTATGAAAAATCGCGATTTTCGGCATACGAGATCTCGTGAAATACAGTAATATTTCACTAAAAAAAATTATATGAGTGTTAAAAAGGCAGAAATATCACGATTATAAAGCGAACATTCATTATATTAAGTAATTGAAATAATTGATATTAAAAATCAAATTGCAATGAAATTTTTTTAAAACCCTTAAAAATATTTACCGCTCGCGATTTATTAAAAAAATACTTCCAATAGAGAGACACCGTTATCCTTTTTCACGTACGTAAAAATTAAATTGAATACTGTTGTATTTATAGCTTAATATACAATTTTCCGTGAAAAATGGGGATTATTTGTTCAAAATTTCGGTGAAACTTCGATTTAATTTAATTTGGTAAAATTTAAAGCTCCAGATAGTATATTCTATTGAAATTTATAATTTCTGGAAGGCCATAATACCTTATGTATTTTTTAACGCATATAGTTTTGTCGTGCGTCGTGCGTTTTATCGATTTTTTCAAAGGGTTTGTTTATAAATCGCTTTTAGAACTCATCATCCCATGGTAGCAGTGGCATAGTCGGTTAGCGCGTCGTCAAATTTTTGAAAGGTCCCGAGATCGATTCCCACATAAAACAGATTTGGCCACAATTTTTTTTTAATTTTAATAATGTATTTTTTTATTTTTTTATAATTTTAAAAATTTCTTTCACATAAGTTCAAAAAATATCATTATTGTAAACAGGATTTGTTGCCTGCTTTTCGCCAATTAGTCAAATTTTCGTCATTTGAATATCTTAAAATATTATAATACTCTATAAATATAATAGGGTAGTGCATTTAATTTCGGCACTTTTTTGTTTTTCCGATCTAACTTTTTACTGTACGGCCCGATTTTCATGTTTGATAGCTCATTTTGAAGCTTTCACGATACTGCCTTGCGTCACAAAAGTTTCACTGTACAAAAGTGGTTTTTTTACTTAATTTAATCAGTTTTAAAAAAAAAAATGGAAAATTGCCGAAATTAAATGTGTGCATTTAATTTCGGCACTTTACAAACAATCGATTGTTTCTCAGTCAAAAAATCATCATTTTCAAAAATTAAAAAAACCTATCATTATTTCCAGACAGTTTTCTTTAATTTAAGCTTCTACTTGTTGTTCAACGTGTAACTGGCAAAATGTTACAGCTAAAATGCCAAATGGTATCAAAATGAGCAAAATTTGGGAAAAAAGTGCATTTAATTTCGGTGCTTTTTAAAAGGACCCTCTTACTCGAGTTTAAGTGCAGTGCTATGACCCCTACACATTTCAACGTTGTCTTTTAACTATTCATAACTACAATTTAACACTCGACCACTTAATTAACCCGTTTTTACCTACAGCAATATGTGTGCCGAAATAACACTATTTTATTTTGTAACGATTGATCACCACAGACGCAACGTAGAACCACGGGGACTAAAAATTTGGAAAATGGACTAAATTTTACCAGGACAGTTTGGTTTTTAAACCAATTTATTGCGTAATCATGAAATGCCCATGTTCTGAAAACGAGTAACAATTTTATTTTTTTATAAATCACACAATTTCACATAAAAATATCATAACATAACAAATAAAAAGCTCACGACAGTCATCTACATATAATTAGCTCTCATTTGAGTTATCAAACGTCGTATTCCGTCCAGGATTACCAAAGATATAGTCCAAGATCAAAAATGCCCAATTGGGAAAAGTGCCGATATTAAATGCACTACCTTAATTCAAAAATAAATTTTGTGTAAATAAAATATGGGTAATTTTTGCTCTTTATTGCAATTGGTTTACTACTGAACGCTCTGCAATAAAAACTGTCCGGAGAGACCTTAAATCATTCTCATTAGCTTCAACTATTAAAAGAGTACTTTCTCCCACCTTTTAAATGAGTACTTTAAGATTTAATTAATCTCGAACTATGTTTTAGTTATTTTTGTGACTAATTTCAATAGTTTTTTTAATTTTTTTATCGAAAAAAATAGTTTACAATTTTTTTTTTCAATATTACTACATTAGAATAGTCAACATTACTCTTTTAAAAAATAACATACAAATAAAAGATAGCTTCAGGGTTCCTGAGTTATCTTCAACCCTCCAATATCATGCTCTGTAGCTCTGGTCATTTAAAGGGGAGGCCGGAGCTCAGCTCCTTAAATGAGTGATTTTAGGCATATTTAAGCTTGAAAACATTTCAAATAACTTTATATGCAATGTTAAAACTATTTTTATTGTTTTAAATAAGTTTTGAAAAAAAATTTAGTTCACAAAAAAATTTCACAAAATAATTTATGGTATCACTCTTTAATTAATTAATTAAAAATGAAATTAATACAAAAATAGGGCTCCGGAGTCCAGGGGTTGCTTCAATTCAAAGCTTCTAAAAGCGGAGCTCTGAGGAATATCACTATGGGGATGCTTCGGTCCGGAGCCTCAAAAACAAAGGCTTCGCTTTAGCTTAATTAATTTTGAAATATCTTTTCATTTATTTTATCAGCATTTTTATTTGTTTTTTTTTATCGTTTTAAAAGCACGAAAAGCAAGCTCTTGTACGGAGCCCAGAGCTCGGAAGATCATCACTATTAATTATCAAGTCCCACATTTTTCGTTTATTTTTATGATATAAATTTCGGTAAAACTAAAGTAAAGCAAAATTAAATCTGATTAAAATTTCGGTAAAACTAAAGTAAAGCCAAATTAAATCTGATTAACGATTCAACGGACGTGACTGAGTCGTCCAACAAAGTTTTTTAAAAAGAACACAGAATAAAATGTAATAATTCTCAAAAATTAAATCATAACTTTATTCATTCTGTAATATTTTTAGGCCTTATAATTAAACCAGTGCGTTTTTAATAATTTTCATTCCAAAGGATTCTAAAATTGAAAAAAAACTTCGTCTTGGATATTAGTCACGAAAAGTAAATTATTTATTAAAAAAATATATAAAAACTACATTTGAAATGCAAAAAAAGAATTTTGTTACAAAGAATTCACCATAAAACTAATGGAAATTCATTATTAAAATGAAATCTACAGAGGGGCGAAAATATCATGGCTCAACCTATGAGGAAATCGCCCGGGGGCGAAAATATAATGCCTCAAATCTATTAGGGGTTCACACCCCCGAATTCTATGGGGGGGGGAGGTTAACATCCCTAAATTATGACATTGGGGTTTGTTTAACCCCCTCCCCCTCCACTCAAAAAGGGTGGGGGAGAAAAGGTTAACCGCCCCTCCCCCAATTTTGGAAAAACGAAGAAAAAATGTCTTTAAAATGACTTCTAACTGCCTCCAAACTTAAGTTTTGATGTCAAAATGAATGTTTTAAGCAGTAAAAAGCTCAAAAATGCAATAAAAAGGGCTTTTTGACCTAAAATTAGCGCTTTTTACTTGTTTTTCCTTCAAAATTGAAAAACGATATGGGTAAAATGCACCCAAAAAAACGATATGATATGGGGAAAATGCGTTTCTCAGATTTTAACCGCCCCCTCCTAATTTCGGGTTAATATTCTTCAGGATAGTTTAAAAATCAATACGCTTGTGGCGGCGGTCTATTATTTATTTAATTTATTTTTAACAATGTAATAATAATTATACGATTAATAATGAATTCAAATTGTAAATTCTTTAAATTTGTTTAGGAGAAGCTGGAGTTAGTCAAACAAAAAGAACCAAAGGTGGATCTTTTACAAAAACGATTAGAACAATTAGTGGAAGACGGTGGAAACACAGAAGAAATTGTTGATGTAAATGCTTCTCTTTCATTATTCCTATAATTTTTTGTAAAAAAATAAAATAAAAAATATAGTATTTACTATTATTATTTGTAATAAATAAGTGTTACAGTAAAGTATCTATAATATTACCAGTTTTTTTAAAATAATTTTCTACAAAAACCCATTAAAAATTTTGTAAATTTAAAAAAAAGGTCTTCGATTTATAAGTATAATTGTTATTTTTATGGTATAGGCACAAAAAAATTTCGATCGTTTCACCGCTAAATGGGCTCGTGTAGTTGAAAAACTGACACTTTCTTTGACCGTGCTCACATCAGCATTGGAAAGCACCCCGGAACAAACCTTGAAAGAAGCTTTGGAAGCCGTTAAGGTAATAAAAAAGTTAATTTAGAACTATCGTTATCATAGGTGAAAAAAGGGGGGGGGGGGCATGGTGGGGTACACCCCCTCTCTAGCCTTAAAATTTTGGACCCCCCCTAGACAAACCAGGGGCCCCCCCCCTCCCCAAATTTCCGAATTTTTTACCCCTGACCCCCCCTCCAGTTTTGAAATCTGACCCCCCCCCCCCCCCCCCCTCAGGAAAATATTAGGTACCTTTTTTATACTAAATTTTTTTCCAAAAACGTGAATTTTCATCGCATATTCATGCTTTTACACCCTTTTTATACATGAATATGGTGGCTTTTTATTCAATAAAATGTAGTATTATCCTATAAAAAAGAACAATTATTAAAGTTATTATGATTTTGAATTGTTTTGCTTTGCACCGACCCCACCTGACCCCCCTCTCACTTCAAGATTTTCCATCCTGGGTCGACCTCTCCCCCTCAAGAGCTATGCCTTGGTCCGACCTCCTTGACCTTCCTTCCTAGAATTCCAATCCATTACCCCGGGTAACCCCCCATAGCTTCCCCGACCGTGCTCACCTATGATCGTTATTAAGAACTAATTAAATTTATTAAGAACTCTTGAATTCAATTAAATTATCAAACCTACTTGTGATTAAATTTTTTGACCCATGTCTTTGAAATAGTTTACTTAAATTGCTATTTTTATTATTTTAAAAATTATTCATTAATTTAGATTTTTACTTTTAACCTCTAGGAATGGCTAAATGGGGCAGAAGAAGTTTTGCAAACTGATGATCTGGAAGCCATTGATCACCTAGATATCACACAAGATAAAATTGACAAACTAAAGGTTAGTTTTATAATCTTCACATTAAAAATCTTAGTTTTTTTCAAGGTATTGTAACGTTCGGTTTGGCCCGAGTGTTTGCGCTGACGAATGAGTGTTCTGCTAACGCACGCTAAGTGTTGTGTGGGTGTTTGCGCGATGTAGCCGTAGGCTATCTGACCCCGTATACTTTTATTACAAAAGTTATAAACCCGGGGCGGGATACCCAAGTACCCGGCGGGGTTACAGAAAAGGCACGTTAAAAGAACTAAGGACGCGGTTTCCCAATCCCGGTTGGAAGGGGAGGAAGGCGGGGAACTTTAGTTGAAAAGATGCGCAAAGTTTTAGGAAAATGCAAACGGTTTTTAGGTTGGAAATTATCTTAGTTTTTAGAGCAGCACTTTAGTCAGATTTTATACCGATCTCATAGCAATCATAATTTACTTGAAAACCCGCGAGTTTATATACACGCGGGATGCGTGGTTGTTTTGACTACAGGCAAAAAGTTTAGCAGACTGAAAGGAATTTGAAAGGAATACGACTTTGACCTTTAGTTAAAAGAAAAGTTTTAAATTAAAATAAGAAATAAATATTTTATAAAATTTATTTAAAATAGGAACCCCGGGGTGTAAACATTCAAGTATTGAGTATGTCATCGAGAGGTTTTGTTTAAAAAATTAGTCGAATTCTGTTTGTAGTAACCTGTATTTTTTAGCATTAGAAGCTGACGATAGAAATTATTTTAGGAACTAACTTCTCAGCAGTGTGCGCACCAGGAAAGTTTAGATTTTTTGCAATCCGCTTCTCTAGATGAAAACGCCGAGTCCTCTGGTTTGACCGCACAAGAGCTCAGTAGCATGAAAGAAAGGTGTTTTTTTAATCTTTTTATTGCAGTTTGGATTAAAAAGTTAAAAGGTGTTAAAAAGTTTTTGGATTAAAAAACTTTCCACAAGACAAAAAATCTTTAAATTATTTTTTAATTTAATTTTAAAAAAAAACAAATCAATGTCGCACATTATACTTAAGTATTTTTGCGGTTAATATAATTTTGTTGTTTTTTTAATATGAAAAAAGTGCTTATGTTGGTTTTTTTCGTTTGGGTATTATTATTTTTCATAATAAATCTTTAATATTGCTTTGGTTTACTTAAGATGGAAGGTGGTAGACGTGCGGTCCCAAGACGCTTTGACTTCCCTGATGACTGGATTAGAACGCCTAAAGCAATGGGATCGTTGTGCTACAGAACTGGACGCCTGGTTAGATCAGGTACAATAAATCTTGTATTAAAAATTTATGCAGTAAATTAATTGACTTAAATTCGGCCAGCCTTTAATTTCGGCCATCGGCTGCTATTTTTGCCATGCGAAAAGTTATGAAAATAATGAATTGCGTATGGCTAGATAGATGACATGATGATCTATATCTAGCCATACGCAGTTTATTTCATAAGTTTGCGCATAGGAAAAATTAAACTCGGTGGTCGAAATTAAGGCTGGCCGCCTATAAGTCAGTTACCCTAATAGTTGCTTATTTATGTTGTTAAGTGTATTATATGCAAACTGACTTAATTTTAACCAGTGGCTGCTATTCTGTTCATATGAACAGCTATGTGAACGATTTGTGTTTATTATATCTATAGTCTGTCCAAAAATGTGCATTTGACAAAAAAGTTTGCATTAATAATATCACGCAAACAAACAATCAATTTATATAATTATTTGTTTAAAGTGTTTATCTTCAATTTTATACATTGATATAATTATCGGATAAACTGACTGTTACATTATTGGTAACATATGCCAATTAAAAAAAATTCCAGTACACATCCTTTTTTGTTGTTGAGACCATAGTTGTCTAGTATATATTATTATTTATTTAGACATTACATTACTTTGAGTGAAGAAAGCAAACAGCCGATAAGCGAAATTAAGTCAGTTAGCGTACCGCATGCAATGGTTGAAATTGTTTTGTGAATAATGTCCTTAAAAACACAAACACGCTACAAGCCATTTTTATAGCGTTTAATTTTAACTAACTACTCATTTCAGACCTGTGCACGGTCCGGTAATGCCCGTATCCCCTTGCTCCAAAATGCAAAAAATACTAAAAAATATTTGTCATTTTTTATTAAAATTAATAGTAACTAAATTAAGCTTAAAAAATTTATCAAATGAACCAGGGAAAAAATCATAGTGATCTGAGAAAGCAAATTACATAGTTTAAAAGTGATGGTTTAAAAAAAGCGTTTTGTATTATATTTGCTAAATAAATTTAGGTAAATGATTTTCTCCGAGCAGAACAGCCGGCTCACGGTGATATGCCCGCACTCAAGGAACAGCTGGATCAAAGCCAAGTATTATTTATTAGCATTGATTTTTAAAAATTTTGATTTTATTTTGCTCCTTGTAAATCATTGTTACTCACACATAAAAAGTCAAAATCCTATTTACCACGCAAATTATATAAACGTGATGAATTACGTTGATTTCATAATGTTTGTGACTCTTTGTGTTGTAGTAACGACAAAATGCTTCTCATTTTTGTGGTCATTTCAACAATAAAATAATGTTTTGGCGACAGCTTTGCTGTGTAAAACAATGCTGAATATTTTTAAAAGAAGAAGAAAACTAGTTTAAAATCTATTAGGTTTTTTAAAGAGGTGTCAGTAATAAAATGTTATTGTTAAAATAAAAAGAAATCGGAGATAGAAGAGACCTTTTATTAGGTGATTGTTTTGTTTTTTTAACACAGTAAAAGAAAAAACTATGATACTTTTACGTTTTACCGGTTTAAATTTATTAAGTTTTTTATTTGTTCTAAGTATATTTTCCCATAAACCCTTGAAATATACGTTTTGTATTTGATTTTTTTATGTTTTAGACATTACTACAAATTTGTGTAAGATAAATAATTTTTTACACCTAAAAACAATTTTTAATTTAATATTTTAAAAACACTTGCGAAAAAATCATAACGTATGAAACATTGACCTTGTATTTGCAATTTTTTTATATAAAAGTAATTTTTTCATTTGCCGTTCAATTTAATATAAAGAATCTGGGACATTTTCTTACAACTTAAATATAATAACGAGTAAATGAGTGTTAGCAGGATTGCGAAAAAGGGGAGGGAACTCCGAATCTGAATAAATTTTTAATGTTATAAAAAGGATAAAAAATTTTCCGCGCTTTGCCCGAAGTATTCTTTCTTAGAAGTTTTATTTGTGGAGAAAATAGACTGAATTATATTGACTATAGTTCTGTTTTGTTGTTTTCCAGGGTCTGCTTGCGGACATGTCCTCCCTGCGACCCAAACTAAAGCAGATGGAAGAGTGCGTGCAGGACTTGGCGTCCCAGGCCACCCCGGCCCTCGCAGACTACCTCACCCACCGCATGGACGAAATAGATAGGCGATGGGGGGACGTCGAGCGACTCAGCAAGGCCAAACACGACAGGTAAATCGCCTAAACCCTTCTCTCCATCTCTTGCTTCAAGAGAAGTACAGATCGGCTTTGTTGTCGGCACAATTGGGGTTTTTTGAAATCACAAAATATTTATTTATTAAATTAAAATAATGTTTGAAAATAATAATAATAATTTTTCGATAGGAATAATGTTTAAATGTTGTTGTTTCTTTGGTGTTGGGATGGTTTTTGTTTTTAAACTTGTTTAATTTAGTTTACACGATGCACATGCTCGGAGTCACAAAGTCTACGAAGATATCCAAGAGCTGGCTAAGTTTTTGGTCTCCGTGGACGAGGAACTCTCGGCAGCCGGGGCCCCGACCACAGGCAAAGAGCTCCAGGCTAATATTAAGCGACACAAGGTATGCTTTCGGTACTGTCGTTGTATTTTGTTTTAAGAACAGAAAGTTATATTGAGACAATTTTTTTTTAGATTGAACATTTTATTTTTGATTTAGCAACTTAAGAAGGAGTTGGATTCACGATCGCAGACGGTAGATGCGGCCGTTAACCTTGCAGAAGAACTGGCTGCATCCCTAGAAGGTTCGCCAGAAGCGGCCGCTCAATTTCAAGCCCAGCTGCGGTATGTTAATGATTGATGTATTAACTATTTTTATTGGGATGAGAAAATAATTGTTATTCATTAGGGTAAATGACTTAAATTTGGCCAGCCTTGATTTTTACCATGCGCAAAATTAAAATTAAACGCAAAATTAAAAATCGTCATGTGATCGATCTAGCCATTCGCAGTTCTTTTTTAAGAGTTTTTGAATCAATAAAATCAATCATAAATCTAGCCATACGCAGCTCTTTTTTAAGAGTTTTTGAATCAATAAAATCGATCATACATAAATCAATTTTTTAAGAGTTTTGAAAATTAATATAGAGTTTGTTTTCATGTTTTCAATTACTAAAAATTAATCAATGAATTATTTTACTATGATTATGTTAATGTTATACAAAGGGACTAGTGTATAATTGTAAAATTATAGTTTGGTGATGTTTTATTTTTTAGTGAAGTACATTTTCCCTTGGCATTGTCATTATACCAGATGAGTAACTCATGCTACTTAGTATGGCTGTAGCATTATATCTCATCTAATTTCGTGTTTTTTTAATTCAGTTCCAATCGACAACAATGGATGGCCATTTGTCAACATGTTGAAGATCGACTAGCGGAGTTGAGTGACGCTTTTGAAAAGTGGAAGGAATTCCAAGGTAAGCGAAAATTTGGCCACTAAACGTCTTTCAATGTTTAGTATTAAATTTATGTGGAATCGTATTTAGCAAAACAATTAAACTAATTCAAAAATTATTTTTTGCCAATAAAATAATTTTAACTTAATATTATAATATAAGCCTGTCTTGAAATTTTAAAGTTTTGTTTTGTTCGGTTTTTAAAAAAGAATACGGAACAGGGCGTCAAACACCAAAAATAGTTTAATTTCAAAAACTATAGATAAATTATTAGTCTCATAATTAACGATTTTTGATGTTTTGTAGCTAAAATATTTTAATGTATAATAATAATAATAAGCGAAATTTCATATTTCCAAATCAACAAGGCTTCTGAATTGGAATTATTCCGAATACTTCACATTTGTTGCCTATAAATCGTTCTTTAATTTTTTAAATATAAAACAATACTAGTTTAGTAAAAAAGTAAGTAATTTTTTAAACCTTTTGTGAATTTAGGATGTTATTTATTATTATGAAATTATATTTTAGGATTGTTGGCTGGTGAGCGTGTATGTCTGGACGAATTGGAGAGGAAATTAAGCGATCCCGTTACTGGTGCTGTTGATGCGGAGGAGTTTTCAGAGCAACTAGACGTAAGTAAACTTTTTAACAAACAACAATGTTGACCGGCTAATTCCTGGGCCGATACGCAAATAGCTTTGGGAATGGGTTAGCAGCAGGGATGGAATTATATTATCTTTTCCCGAAAATTTTAAAACTGCAATTTCCGAAAACTCCTCACCCAAAAAATTTGGAGGTACCGCAAACACCCATCTAAAACTTAATGCTAAATAGGATTTTGGGTAAACATATCTTAAAAATTTTTTGCCGGCGTACGGTAAAGATGGGGTTTGGGGGGAACACTTCCCAAAAAATTTTTTTTTGTGATTGACCTCTTAAATCTCAAGCTCCATTGCACCTCTTTGGGCACCTAAAGTTTTAGCCTACTTTTGACATATACAATGCATAATACACTACGATTAAAAATATTATTCTTATCGTAAGTTCTCTATGTGTTATATAAACATTTTTGTTATCCACCTACAACCCAGGTGTAGCTCGGAAGGGATATTACTATCACTCAAGTCTTCAATTTCGAAGTATCGACATTTAATTGTGTGAAATACTTTTTTAATGTAAGTGATGCTCTCATGTTTTAGAAGCCCAGTTTTAAAAGATTAAAATTTAAGCAATAAAATCAAATACTGCTTTTTAGCTTTTGGAACGGCTTATGGAAGGTGGTGGAAATTCGAAAAGAATTGAGCAATTGGCACAATCTCTGACGAGCCAAGGAATGCTGGTACCTGCAGTTCAGGGGGATATGGCCAAAATACAGGCGAGGCGAGAGCAGTTAATGGACCCCGTATGTTTCATAAACAATTTTGTTTTCTGAAGAAAAAATACTGAATATCAAAATTATAAACGACGGATATCTACTTTCAAGACTTAAAAATTAAAAATATTTAATATAAATTAAAAATCAAAATGTTAAATGATTTTCATCTAATAGGCGAAAGAACGGCAAATTCAGTTGGAAAAAGGGGTGACAGACTCTCAAGAGTTCGAGGAGCAACTGCTGAACTGTCAGAGCTGGATCTCCCACGTAGACTATATACTCAGCTCCCGACTGGACTCCGATATCCTCGCCTCTGATGTACCAGAAGAGTACAAGGTAAGAAAAATTTTGAACGGCTGGAGATTTTTTTATAACTAATGCCTGGCGAATTATTATTTAAAACGCTTGATATACAACAATAAATAAAATTTTTAGAAAATCAAAATTTGCGAGATTCGTAGTCGTAAAAATAAAAAAGTAAGCAAAATAGCTTTAAAACATTCGATAAAGGGTTTATCGTATTTTAAAAACCTTTTCCTTAAAAGTGCGATGCGGAGTTAAACTTTTTGTCTTCGATTTAATTTTTTGTGAAAACTTTACTCTTGCGCCCAATAGCCGACAAAATTTTTTTCATCAAAATATTTCCAGTGGTTCAGTAGTTATGACCCCCCAAAAATGTCGTTTTTCGACAATTATTTACGTGAAAGATTGTTTAGTAAGTATCACGATTTAAGTTATAAATTATGCACTCAAAGAAAACGACTACTTTTTACTTTAATTTGATATCTTGATCGTTGAAATTGGCGCAGTATTTTCCGAAATATTGCGTTTCTCGTACAAAAAAAACCTTAATTTTTTCGCTAAACGAAGTAAAGGAAAAAAGGTAAACTTCATAAAGTCCCTGCCGTCGTTTGGTGTTTTTAACAAAAAAATCGAGGGTTTTTGTACGGGAAACGCAATATTTCGACAAATACTGCATTAATTTTTACGATCAAGGTATCAAATTAAAGTAGAAAGTAGCCGTTTTTTTGAGTGTATATTTTGTAAGCTAAATCTTTATAGCCATTAAGCAATCTTTGACGTACAAAATTGTCGAAAATTGTTATTTTTTGGGGGGGGGGTCCACTGGGGATATTTTGTTGAAAAAATATTTGTAGGCTATTGAGGGCCGGGTTAAGGTTTTCACCAAAAAAAAAAACACATCAAAATCGAAGACAAAAAGTTTGGCTCCGCACCGCACCTTTAACGTAAAATGAGATATTGAATTTTATAATTTAACAGAGGTTGAAGGGTCTAATACTGAATATGAATTTCTTAGTCTTATACAGGTTTTTAAAACCTAATAAAAAACATTGGTTTTTACTAAAAAACATTTTTAACAGTAAATATAAAATTATATTTATAAATTTACTGAAATGGGGGAAGGTCGATTTCGCTAGTGATTGATCGGCTAGGCCGGATTATTCTCAAACTTTGTGGGAAGGGAGACCCTGGATTTTTTTCTAGGAGGAGAGTTCAAATTTTGACTCTAGGAGGGGGAATAAACCTCTCTGTACTCCCCTTCCCCCCGAAAAAAAAAGATGGAATAATCGCATATTCTACATTTTTTGTGGTGGGTTATTGTTCTTTGTTTAACGCTCCTTATAGTCCCTGACTTTTCTTATCCATTGCTCAAGGAGAAACAAAGCATGTACACAATGTGTTCTAAAAATAAGGCAAAATTAAAGCCCAATGGATAAAAAATTGAGTGATTATATCCATTGGTGAACACGGTCAAAAAGCTAGGGGGGGGGGGCGTTTACCCCGGGTAAATGACATTTCAAAATCTAGGAGGGGGTCGAACCCCCCTAGCTTTCTAGAGGGGGTCGACCCGGGGTGGAAGATTTTAAAACCTAGATGGGGGGTCAGGTGGGGTCCAATTTCGGAAGCAAAATACTTTTAAACCATTAAAGGTTTAATAATAGTTTTTTGAAGATAATACTACATTTTATTGAATAAAGAGCGATATTCAGGTATAAAACGTGTGTAAAAACATGAATTTGTCTTAAAAATTCACGTTTTTGGAAGAAAATTTAGTATAAAAAAGTACTAAAAAGTTGCTCGAGAGGGGAGGGGGGGGGTCCGATTTCAAAATCTAGAGGGGGATCAGGGGTAAAAAATTCGAAAATTTGGGGGGGAGGGGGGCCCCTGGATTTTTTTTAGGGGGGGGGGGGGCAAAATTTCGAGGCTATGGGGGGTGACCCCACCCACCCCCTTGTTCATCTATGATTATATCTCTCGAAGCAATACATGTAATTATACAAAATTCTTTGTCGAGATTACAATTCGAGATATAAAAGAATATTGCCTATTTATCAAATTATATTTTTGTTGCGAAGATATTCATTTGACATTTTTTGCCAATACATTTTGTACATAATTTTTGTGCAGAATATGTTTCGTTTGTTTGTTTTTTTTCTTAATATTTTATGGTGGAGGATCTGTTTTATTGGTCGTTTGTGGAAATTATTATAAAGGTAGTAGATATTTTTGGTGATTGCGTTTGTTGTAAAACGGACTAATTATGACGGTTTTGTGGTGTGAATGAAAAAAAAATTCAATAGAATTACTAACATACCCGCATTTAAGACAACCTTTTCTAAAATATGATTAAATTTTTTATATTATTTTTTGCTGTTTATTTTAACAAACTTTTTTTTTGACACAAAAAACGTAAACTTAGGTCAAAAATTTATTTTTTTAACCTTCTTTTGGTTTTATTATTGAAAAACACTATCTAATTTTGATTTGAAAGCATTTTCTTTTCAATTTGAGGAGAATTCATTATTTTCTTAAATTCTGGAATAAAAGGGGTAAACTTCTCATTTAAAATTTTTGAAGGAATGGTTATCCCCCTGCCGCTACCACCCATGTTCTCAGGTATTAATCAACTGTCAACTAAAAAAATAAAAGAAAGAAAAGCGTTTACAAGAAGATTTTTAGTAGCCTTTTTGGCTTTTTTGTCAAAATATTTGTAACTTTTGAAATAATATTCAGTTGTTTTGTGAGATAATGGATTTAGGATCGTTAGCTGAAACCGAAGGCACTTAAGGCTGTTTCATACTTATGTAAAAACGTCCTTTGGACAAAGTCCAAAGGACGTTTTTACATACGTTTATACGCTGTATTTGTCCTTTGGACTTTGTCCAAAGGACGTTTTTACATAAGTATGAACCAGCCTTTAGAGTTGGAACTTGGGCCTGAAAATGCTGAACTTAGAGCCAAAAGTTTAAAATCTCTAAAACTTATTAGTAAACCTAAGCAAAAACCGAAATCTACCCAAACCATTTTTTTACTTTTGACTTTATATTCCGATTTTCGTGGCTCCAAGTTTCTTGTTCAAGGCTCCAAAGACCCCGTACCTGATAATGCTCATTTTGTTTTTTGCAACAGCGAATTATAAAATCTTTCTTTTTTTATGACATGCAAAAAGTGTCAAGTATTGTTTAAAATTTTGAATGAGAGATTATAAAAGGTTTAAATATTTATATGATAATTATATTTTCTGTGAACGAATAAGGTTGGAATCTCTTTTCCGGATAAGACGCTTGTTAACGCAGTTAAAAACGGCATGGGTTTGTGTATGCCTTATGTTTGGATGGAAAATTGTCCCAATTCTACATCTACAATTTTCATAAATAGTGATAAAAAGGCTTAATTTAAATTAAATCAATGGGTGTACGTTGTAATAAACCCATACGGTTTATTGATTCGCGAAAGGTTTTTTTTGTTTAGTTTATGTACAACTAGCGTATATGTTCTGTTTTTCAAAATATATATATTAATAAATAAAAATATATAAATAAATGTAGTTTCATTGCATATTAAATTATGCCTTCAGAAGGCATAATTTACAATGCAATGAAACTTCACTACTGCGTTTAAAAATATAATTATAATAAATTACTTTTTTAGTTTTTTTTTGTTTTTAGCGATCCATAGCCTCCGGACAGTTGTTAGCTGTAAGTTTTCTATGTAGATTGAAAATAGGTGTCCGTCCGCTTTATTATTAACGATAAAACTATCATTTTGATCCTAGTCACAAGACGTTACACTTGTTTATGTTTTCACAATCATTGTAGTTTTTTTTTGTTTGTTCAAACCATTGACAGATTCTTTTAGTTTTATATTATAGTCTTTACAGAATTTTTTTTATTTTACTTACTTTTATTTTTTTAACCATTTAAGATTTGTTAATCTAATCAAAAACTTCTTGTTAATGGAACACTGCGCCTTCAATTTTGTTATGCTAGGTAGCTCTATAAACAGTGATATCATACCAATCCTGTTTATCAAATTCAAATATCAAATTACCTTTAAAATACTAAATTAACCGTATATACTTCTATTGGAAAAATTCCCATCTTAAAAGCTAGTAATAATATTAAATTTTTGGGATTGTTAAAATGATAATAAATATGCCAGCATAAAAATTTACTTAGCTGCTTTTATTGCGCACGTATGTTTTTATAAAGGTTTTACTACCGGTATTTCTTTTTAATGGTCATTAAAATAGTTATTTCCTCTTTGCGTATAAAATTTATTCAAAACTATGCATTGCAGTGCAGTGCTGAGTTGCTGAGTGAATTCACGAAGCATTTTCCAGTTAAGGATGCATAGCTACAAAACTTTTATAGTTAAAATAGAATATAAAAGACGCCGTGGAAGTGTATTTAATTTTTTTTAAAGCAGTCATAAACAAATAGAATATGTTATACTCTTAATAATTTTCAATAAACAAATGCTTTAAATATTTATGAAACGTTTTTGCTTTTTTTCTTATCAATAATTTTTTTTGTCTAAAAATAAAAAAACCCGTTTCGTCCCGATTATTGTCACTGACCGTCCCGATTATCGTCCACACACGTCCCGATTATCGTCCCGATTATTGTCTCGATTATTGTAATTATGTTTCCTTGTCTAAGGTTGAAAACGTTGTATTCCGTTAAGTCAACGGAATCTATTTGTATTTCGCTTAGGTCAATTGAATAAAGTCATTTGACTTTGTAGTAATTCTTTATCTGTTTCGAAGAATTTTAGCTTTTTTAATTAATACCAACTTTTATTTGACAAACTTCAGTCGTATAAACGAAAATAACACTTTTTTAGAGGGCTCTGAGTCTGTTATATGGATAAATAAGCAAGTTTTTTCGGAGTGGAGTAGGGGTTTTTACACTCCGATTTAGATGTGTAGAGTAAAATCCAATGAACGCATCTTTACTATATACATTTTTAGTGTATTTTACCTGTATCGTTTTTTCATTTGGAAGAAAAAATAAGTAAAAAAACACTAATTTTAGGTCAAAAACCCAAAACACTCATTTTCACCGTAAAAATTAAATTTGGAGGTAGTTAAAAGTCTTTTTAAAGACTTTTGTTTTAAGTTCCAAAATTTAGGGGAAGAAGGGGGGAGGGTTTAGTAACCCTTCCCTCTAAAGGGGGGAAAGGGTTGTTACACCCTTTCCCCCTTCCTGCGAAGATTATTCCTGTGCCCGCCCATTTATGGTTTGATGTTATATTTAAGAATTTGTTAGTTTCGTATTTTCTGTTTATGCATTTATATAATACTCGATTTTAATTCATCATTTAATACCAAATTTTTAGTCTTGGTGTTTTTTCTTTTGTAAATTTTGTTTTAAATACGACTCAAATATTAATGTAGCTGTTTTGTTTCCTGTTATTAATATTTTTTGTGTTTTTGAATATTTCTGTGTTGTTTATTTTTTTATATAATGTGTTGTTTCTTGTTTCATATTTAAGTAAATGTAATTTAGTTTTCTTTTTTTCATAGTAATAAAATAAAACTAGAAAGTATATTTTTAGATGACTTTAATGATAGTTGCAACAATGATTGGCTTTATACTGCTTTAGGTTAAAATAATTAGTCAATTTATTATGTCCAAATAATTTAATAAAAAATAATATTTTCTAGCAGTAGTAAAAATAGCAAATAATGTTTTGAATTATTTTCCCAACTAACCGTATGCCTGCCATGTTCATGTGTGTGACTTACTAATGGAACAAATCTTTTTCGTAGATTCGTGGAAATTGTTTTCGTCTCCACTTCACTTTGGGCGGTCTAACGGGTTTAGGCACCCATAATAAGCCCAGTGAGGCTGTAAAAAACCCAAACACTGAAAATCATTGTGAGCTTTTTAACGTCAATCAAGAACATAATTTTAGTAACTAGCAAATAGAAATCAAGTTTGCAAATACTGAATCTACAGCCAACATTTTAACAAATTAAAACATTGTTTTCTTTAAGATGGGCATCTGAAGTTAAATTCAAAAAATATTAATTAATGCAATTTTATAATGCACATTACCTTGAGTATTCTTTACAATAAATTGATTTATCAAAAACTAAGCTGCCGAAAACATAAGACCATTTCAAAAAATTTTTTTAAACTTTATTGTAAAAAGTGAGCGGAATTCAGTTTTTTTCCAAAGTTTTTTAGTGTTTCATGTAACTGCCTTGTCTTCTTATGAGAAGAGTATAAAATCATAATATTGTCAATTAATACAAGTAATCAAAACTTTACTATAACTCCAAATATTCTAATACGTTTTTCAGCAGCTACAAACAGAATTTGAAGATCACGAAAATTGCGTGGAAACGCTAAGTGCACACGTTGCCGACTTCAATAAACAGGACAGACCGGAAGCCGCCATGCGCCTCCAAGAGCAATTAGACCACGTCCAGGTGCCGTAGTTGGTTTTTTAATCCACGATATTCCGCCAAAGTGTGTTTGATATGAAATCAGTCGTATCATAAGAAATTATGAATGTATAAAAAAGTTTTTAGAACGCAAAACTACGTCACACAAAACGAAAACAATTATCTAACATTTCAAAACTGAAGTTTTTTGCTTAGTATCTATACTTATATTATAAGTTTTTGGACGAATACGCTTTGATTTTAAAAGTCTACACTAGATTTTGGTATCTATATTTATAGTAAAAGCTCAATTTGTTATATTGTTTTTAACAATAGTATGTTGTGATAGAATATAATTGCCTTATTATAATGCTTTGTATATTAAACATCAAAACACTAATACAATGCAAAAAATAAAATTAAAAAGGACAAATTCTATCCGATTTTTTTACTTACAAACAAAATTGTAACATACCTGGTTTTTAAGAAGATTCCTTATTATTTTTATTAATATATAAAGCTGATTAAAAAATCCAAGTTTTTGTATTTAAAATAAAAATTATGTTTGATTATATATAGTTGTGGGTTTTGTTTTATATAATTTTTTTCTCAACATAATTTTTGTAATATTTTCTCGACGTAATTTATGTAATATTTTCTGGATATAATTTTTGTAAGTTTTTTTTCAAATGGTAAACTTTTAAAAATATGTTTTCAGAACCTAATCGTGGATCTAAAAGTGAAATTCGCGGAATTCAAACGACCGCGGGATTTCGAACAACGATTGGAACGGGCGTCGCGGATCATCCGGGACGTGGAACAAGGCGCCGGGTTGCTGAAACCCTCCGGAACCACTCTGGCCGATACTCAGGCTCAAATCGAACGATCCGAGGTACCAGCTTACCTTGCAAATACCAAATAATATTTAAATAACATTAATAGCGATATGTAAAAAAATAAGTATGCTGTTCATTTTAAAAGAAATTTGGGATTCTATTTTCAGATTTGTCTTTTATGGCGGAATACAGGGAATAAAAGTGGCATTATCAGACCTGTGCACGGTCTGGAAATGCCCCCCCCCCGTTTTATTGGAGGATTTGCCCCCCCCGTTTTATTGCCCCCCGCCAAAAAATGAAAAAGTACCCTAAAATTATGACGCCATTTTTGACCTATTATGACGCCATCATCGCAATTTTTTTGCAGTTTTTAGCCTATTTCAATGTATTTTAAGCCATTTCAGACCTATTTTTACCTTATTTTTGCTTTTTTTGTCCCTTTTTTTTCTTTTCCCCTCTTTTTTTCTCGTTTTTCTCCTTTTTTTCTCTTTTTTTCTTTCCCCCCTGCTTGCCCCCCCGTTTTATTGCCCCCCCCGTTTCAAAAAAGTTGTCCCCCCGTGCCCCCATTTTGCAATTGCCCCCCCCGTTTTAACCCGGGGAGGGCAGTGCACAGGTCTGCATTATAATTTAATATTTTGAGTTGTTAGCGTCGCGAAGGTGTACTTGATCGTTTTTGCATATTAATATATAAGATTCTGTCCGCAACTGTCTGTATTTTAAGCAAAAATATATAATATACCGAAAAATGTGCAACTCCTATATAAAAAAAGTACAGAAAAGGTGGCCTTTATAATGAGCCTCTCCATTTAAATGACACTCTCCACTATAATGGCATAGTAGCCATTTTAATTCGGCGAGTTAAAATGGAGGAGAGCTATTATAATAGCCATTTATTGACTTAATTTCTACTTCATATATACTCACAAGTGTAATACTGTCGGGGCCGCACGTTTTTTCCCGTGTTGTTTTAATACTGTTCAACACGCAGAAACTCGTGCGGCCCGGACAGTATTAGACTTGTGAGTATATATGAAGTGAAATTAAGTCAATAAATGGCTATTATAATAGCTTCCTCTCCATTTTAACTCGCCGAATTATAAAATGGCTACTATGCCATTATAGTGGAGAGTGTCATTTAAATGGAGAGGCTCATTATAAAGGCCACCTTTTGTGTACTTTTTTATATAGGAGTTGCACATTTATCGGTATATTATATATTTTTGTTTTAAGTAATCTTTGCAACGTAAATCAACTCATTATTTATTGTTTATCGTTGGCTTTGTAGGAAGTGAAAATCGCGTTGTCGGAACTGTCGGCGGAGATCGACTACGTGGTGAACACGGGGACAAAACTGATAGAAGACGGACTTTTGGAGCGATCTTCCGACACTGTAACTACGCTCAACTCCCTCCGGAGCTCCCACACTGAACTCACCACACAGGTATTGATCGATTGAATTATTAAAAGTTTATATTCATTGATTTATTATGTTTTAATTTTTTTTGTTTGGGTATTATGCTACGATTTTAATTACACTAAAAAAAGTAAAACTGTAATTTTACGTTTCCCGCGGGTCATTATTAGGTGCACCCTGACGCGCATTCTAACAAGGTTCACCCTGACTTTGGAGTTGCGATGTTCCTGCGTAATATTCAGACTTTGATTTAAAGTATACATTGGTTTTACTTGTAAATATTTAGTTTGTAGTTTGATTTTTATTTAAAATAAGAGTCTACATATGAACCTAACCTACATGTTGTTTGTGTAAAGTTTTGAACAAATTGTTTAAATTTCACATTTGTTTTTGTACAAAAATATGTTTTGTTGTTTATCCACGGGTTGTTTTAAGGTGACCGATCTGCAAAGCCAACTGGAGAAAGCGCGGGATATTATGAGGAAGTTTGAAAACGAGCAATTCGAGACCGTCGCTTTTCTGACAGACTGCGAACAACAACTCACCAAATGGGAGGCTTCCGAACCGTCCGGGCAGATAAACGAAGATCTCGCCTTTATTTCCGTGAGTTTAGTTACGGAAATAAGAATAGTATTTATAAATTAATGTTATACAGAGCAGACTTGTGTACGGTCTGGAAATGCCCCCCGTTTTATTGAAGGATTTGCCCCCCCCCGTTTTATTGCCCCCCCCCCCCCGCCAAAAATGAGGGGAAAAGAAAAAAAGGGACAAAAAAAGCAAAAATAAGGTAAAAATAGGTCTGAAATGGCTTAAAATACATTGAAATAGGCTAACTGGAAAAAAA
>JASAMX010014848.1:0-26249 GCA_030248175.1 Microlaimidae sp. YZB2_3
ATAAAATTACGCTGACGGTGCACAAAAATGACATACAAAACGTTATTGTAGATCAACACTTGAGTCACAAAGTAAATGTAGTGTATTCAGTCTAGGAATAAGTATTGCTTGCTTAGTATATAGTCACAAAACTTGGACTGGACGTTATTTGTTGTGTTTTACATTTAAATCAAAATATTACATGACAATCTAGTGTTTTTCAAAACAAACCGTGATCTGGATGTTTGGTTTTTAGAGCAACCGGAGCGATATTATGGATTCTCCTTGATTCTTGAGCCATTAGTACTTTGTAGCAGTGATCTTGACTAGTCGTCAACTAAAAAGTGTCGATTTTTAAGAGTTCAACAGGTTAACATTAATATTATTTGTAATTTATCAATAAAAATATTAAAATATTTTTTAAGTTAAAATATTTAGCTTATTATTATAGTTTTATCTGTTTAGCAGTCTTTTTGCTGCACTTGGTTAATTTCAGGATGTTTATTTTTGCAGTAGTTAACTGCATCTGGAGTAATCCAGAATGTTTATTAAAATTGTTTTGTTATTATGTTTTAAGTATATGAAATAGTGTTGTAAAAAGTTACTTTTACTTTTACTTAAAGTAATAAAAGTAACGGATTTTGGATTACTTTTACTTTTACTTCACATTTGAAATTTCAATTACTTTTATTTTTACTCTTACTCGACTTTTGAAATTTCAAATACTTTTACTTTTACTCTTACTAGGATTTTCCACTGCAAATACTTAAATTAATTTAGGTAAAATTTAAGTAATTTCAATGTGTAGATTCCTTATGGGCTTGTTGTAAAGTAAATGGTAGAGGATAATTTTTTGAGCCGCTAACATGCTAAAACCCTTTATTTTGACTAAAAACTTTATTAAAATTACAATTTATACATAAAATAAGCAAAAAACTTCAGAACTGCGCTATGGAGCTCCAAAAACCGGTGTTTTGCTCCGTTTTAAAGTTACTTTTATTATACTTTTACTCTTACTTTTACTTAAAAAAATTGGTCTTACTTTTACTTTACCTACATAAAATTTTGACCATTACTTTTACTTATCTTAAATTAAAAAATCACAAATTACTTTTACTCTTACTTTACTTAAATTAAAATTTTTCAAATTACTTTTACTTTTACTTAAAATAATCCAAAATCAATACTTTTTACAACACTAATATGAAAAACAGTCTTTGTGCTGCACCTGGTTAATTCCAGGATGTTTATTTTTGCAGTAGTTAACTGCATTTGGAATAATCCAGATTGTTAAATAAATTTGGTTGTTTATTATAGTTTTATCTGTTTATATAGCAGTCTTTGTACTGCACCTGGTTAACCCAGGATGTTTTTGCTTGCGCAGTATTTGTACTGCACCTGGTTAACCCAGGATATTTTTGCTTTCGCAGTCTTTGTGCTGCACCTGGTTAATTCCAGGATGTTTTTGCTTGCAGTATGTAACTGCATCTGGTGTAATTCAGAATGTCTCTTTTTTATAATTTAAAATGTTTACCATAGTGTTAAAGTAAATAAATTGGTGTAAAGCTTGTTAATGCATAAGTTTTTATTTGTTTACTAAATAATTTTTTTGTTATATAATATGTATTTGTGTACATATTTATGCAAAAAGTTGTTAGGTAACTGAGTGAGAATCCGTGTATTTAACTGATGAGGGCAGTACGGATGCGTCTTAAACTTATGCCCGAAACGCCATTGTAGGTATATTATGTAATAGTTTTAATTTATGTTAGTTTTATAGTAGTGGTTTGTTAAAAATTGTAATTGTGTTTGCATTAAAACAGAGGTTTTATCATTATTGCATAAAAGTTTTGCACCACATTTATCTTCTATGCCTTGTTTGTTGTATAATTTTATATTTTATTTTTATCCAGTAAATTAGATTTGTTCTATAAATAATCAGCTCATGTGAGCATTTCAATAAAGCACTGAGTTTGAGAATGACTTTTCACTCGTATTAATCTTTAAATTAGATTTCTACTTTTTACCCTTGACGGAAAGTTCTGCTAAAATATCGTCGACACAAAAAAAAGTATAAAGTTCAAACTATTTGAAAATGGTTTAGTTGATTAAGTTCAAGTTAGGAGTTTACATTTGGCAAAAAATCATAATTTTTTAAAGTTAATGTTACAATCTTCTCAATAATAAATCATTAATAATAATATATAAGTAAAATAAATAGACTTTACATTAGTAAGCAAAATGTGAAGTTGATGTGACGTTACTTCCACGTCATTAACTGTAGCAGAACCCTTAAATTAAATAAACATATAAGTACATTAAATAAGCACTAAGTGCATTAAATAAACATGTTTTTTGTATAAACTGACCGAAATTGTTTTGTTATTAAATCTTACGAGTTATATTTTATCTGAGCATTTCCTTTAAATTCAGTTATTTACTAAGTACAATTTTTTTAAAAGACAAGTTCTATTGTAGTTTTAAATTTATGCAATAAAATTGTAAATTAGAAAAATAAGCATAATATATTTCAATATCAAAGTTATTTAATTAATTTTTTGTTAAAGGCGATTATAAACGACAAATTTTTTAGCAGCAAAACTTATAAATCGTAAACTTATACAATAGTAACCAATAAATGTCTTGATATTCGCTACCAAAAAAAACATGAAAACGGATCCAAATAGATTTGTTTATATAGATTTTAACCCTTTGAAATTTTAAAGGCCAAAAAACGCGTCTGAAACGCAAAAAAAAAGTAACGTGCCCAGAGTAATTTAATATTAACCAAAAGCCAAAAGGAAACCTACAAATGCCTGAAGTTACGCCCTAAAAAACCTAAAGAGTAAAATAAAATTGAAGGAAATCTAAAAATTAAACTCTGACAAAAACTTTAAAAAAGCTAAAGGATTAAAAAAGTGAAAAGATTTACTTTAATAAAAATTTTTGCAATATATTATGCAAGAATTTTTTTTTCAAAAACCTTTTAAAAATAACACTTTTTTCACCATAAAAAAATTAACAATATCACACCTGTCCTACTACACAATTTTCTGTAAAACAAATCAAATTTCTTTACAACAAATATAGGGCGGACATAATCTACATAATGTCTTAATTAAACTAAGTAGGGTAACTGACTTAATTTCGGTCACCTTTTTTATTTTTTTGAATAAGTTTTTTCTGGCTCTTTCAATCAAGCCAAAATTTGGCCTAAAAATTAAACAATAGCTATATTTGTTATTCCAGTGCAAAATTTGTATATTTCTGTTACACTTAAAAATCAGTGAAGGTTTGAAGTGAACTTTTTATTAAAGTGGCCAAAGTTAAGGCGCGTTATATTTATTTCGGCCATCTACAAAAAACTGGCCCTATTGCTTAAACGAACAATAAAAATTTCTAAAAATTGCAAATTTACCTTTAGGTATTGTTCTCGGTACACATAACTTAATTTTTCCCGTTTGCGAACTTTAATAGTTATTAGCAAGATTTTAAATAATTATGTCAAAATCTTAAAAAAACAAGTTTTAATAATTTGTATTTTTTGTTCAATTTTTATGTTTGGCTTAAAAACCATCAAAACAAAGTCAAACGAGCAAAAAAATTCTTTATAAATACGGTAGTACAATGATATCTAGAACAGCAAAAAACGGCAGGTTTTTTCGTAACGGAATCTTAAAATGCGCAGTTAGTTAAACGCATTGCAAAATGATTTTGAAAAAAGTATCAAAACATCAAAATTAACAACTTTGAGCTTTAAATAGAAGATATTTTAAGGTTATATATTGCTTCGTTCTAAATTTGATGCAGTTTAAACACAAAGCAAAAATTAGGAAAATCACAAAAAAATCACTTTTTGTAGGAAAATGTTGATAATGTTGACTAACAAAAATAAAAAATTTTTGCAAAAACATTTTATTCAACATTAATCCAGTTACTTTTGTGCTAGTTCTTTTGTGTTTTAAAAATAAGCCAATTTTCTAACACCCTAAATTGGTGGCCGAAATTAAGTCAGTTACCCTACATAGCTTAATTTAATTTGATTTAGTAACGTAAACAGACAACCTTTGTTATGCTAAATGCGGTTCGGATAACTGAAAAGCCTGTGAATATACCGTGTTCAATAGCAACAATGTCAGATATAATATTATGATGTGTTCTAAAAACAAAACAGAACAGATATATATCAAAAAAATAATAAAAAATATATATTTAAAATACTGAATTATCTTATTGAATATTAGAAATGTATGGTTGAGTTATATCTGGCTGACCCAAATTTAAATTAGTGTGCACACATGAGTGGACCAATTAAAATTGAGCGATTATGAGGTTTTTCTTTAAACAAATAAAAAAACAGATTTTTTAATTCCACCTTTTCACAAAATATACAAAAATTAACCAACTGTACCCTTTAAAAAATTTACATTGGGTTCCAAAATGAGTAATTTTATAATTAATTATCACGGGCTTTTTTGACCTTTATTATTTCCGCTTTCGCTTAAACAGCTTTCGTTAACATTTTTAAATTGTTTCGTTGATTCAATACTGCAATTATATAGTGGTCAGCTAGATATTATCTGCCAATAGTTTATTTTAAATTCAATTATTTAGGACCTCTTTGTAGACCGTTCATGAAAAAGCTATTAAAAGCATAAAGTAGTCAAGAAATTTTAATTGTTTTTTTTTGTAAATTAACCTGTTTAAACTGATTTAAATCGATTAAATTCAGTTAAAAACTCCAACAACTTATCAATCTTACAAAATACCTTTAAAAATTAAAAAAAGAACTATTAAATCTTGTTATAGAAATAAATATGAGCCGGGTTTATAATTACATTAAAGTCATTCTGCTTCGCATTTAGTAACTCACTGGAATTCAACAAGCCCTAATTTGGGCCACCTGCTGTTATTTTTGCCAAACGCAAAGTTATTTATTGAATTTCATACTTTTTAAAAATATTTTTGGATACTTTTTGCATAGGGTAGTGCATTTAATTTCGGCACTTTTCCAAATTGGGCATTTTTAATTTTGGACTGTATCTTTGGTAATCCTGGACGGAATACAATGTTTGATAGCTCAAATGAGAGCTAATTATATGTAGATGATTTTCGTGAGCTTTTTATTTGTTATGTTATGATATTTTTATGTGAAATTGTGTGAGTTATAAAAAATAAAATTGTTACTCGTTTTTAGAACATGGGCATTTCATGATTACGCAATAAATTGGTTCAAAAATTAAACCGTCTTGGTAAAATTTAGTCTATTTTCCAAATTTTCAGTCTCCGTGGTTCTACGTTGCGTCTGTGGTGAGCAATCGTTATAAAATAAAATAGTGTAATTTCGGCACACATATTGCTGTAGGTAAAAACGGGTTGAATTAAGTGGTCGGGTGTTAAATTGTAGTTGTAAATAGTTAAAAGACAACGTTGAAATGTGTAGGGGTCATAACACTGCACTTAAACTCGATTAAGGGGGTCCTTTTAAAAAGTGCCGAAATTAAATGCACTTTTTTCCCAAATTTTGCTCATTTTGATACCATTTGGCATTTTAGCTGTAACTTTTTGCCAGTTACACGTTGAACAACAAGTAGAAGCTTAAATTAAAGAAAGCTGTCTGCAGATAATGATAGGTTTTTAAATTTTTGAAAATGATGATTTTTTGACTGAGAAACAATCGATTGTTTGTAAAGTGCCGAAATTAAATGTAACATTTAATTTCAGCAATTTTCCATTTTTTTAAAAACTAATTTAATTAAGTAAAAAAACAACTTTCATGCAGTGAAACTTTTATGAAGCAACGCAGTATTGTGAAAGCTTCAAAATGAGCTATCAAACATGAAAATCGGGCCATACAGTGAAAAGTTACATTGGAAAAACGAAAAAGTGCCGAAATTAAATGCACTACCCAACTGCTCAATAGATAACGGTCTATCTAGCCATACCCAGTTCGTTTAATAACTTAACACATGGCAAAAAATAACAGCCGGCGGCCGAAATTAAAGGCTGACCGAATTTAAGTCAGTTATTCTATTTATAATTTTATGTAGTAATAAATGTATCTAAGCGCTAATCGGTAACATATTCTAAAATTGGAAACTTACTTTAGGCACACTTCACATTCGTAACCCTGTGGCTTGTACTTTGTTGTTAATGGATATATTTTCATTGGCATATTCTGAAAAAAGATACATTTTTTTCAATTATTTAATAGCAAAAAAAAACAAAACAATTTTAATAAAATAAACGAAAATATTGTTTGTTGTTTAAAAAACCTAATTTTTTGTAAGAAAAACAGAAAAACCTTCTGGACAATTTGCGTGAGAAAAATTTAATTTTCAGCTGTTTGATTTCAAGGTTTCAAAAAATTACTATGCTTTAAACATTTAAACTCCGTCTAAAGTGCCTAAAAACAATTTTACACAAAAAGTAAAATTGTCTTTTAAAGAATCCAAAAGTATCTCAGTATCTTTTAGACAGTCCAAATAACGTCCGAAAAACAGTCCAAAGTGTCCAAAACGCAAGGTAAAATATTTCAACTTGCATTTTGGACAAATTTACTATAAACATATTGACGTATTTGCTTCTAGAATGAGTCACAATAAGCATATAATACAGCGATTTTTTATATAGTTTAAAAATACACACAGTAAACATTACTAAAGATAAATTCTATCAGGGTGAAAATAGATGTGTGATAAAGTAATCACTCGTTCTTTGAGAAAATATCACGTGTAGAGAAACACATGACGCAAATAAATAATAATTGGTTACATAACCGCTGAAAACTTTTTTTAAAATTTTTCTCGCTCGAGGGTTTATTGTTTATTTCTTCCTGGCGGAGAGCGGTTACACCCTTAATTTCAGCCTGGAAGACTTTAGCTTTAGTTTAAAATATTTTGATTTTATATGGTTTTGCGTGATTTTTAAGAAGGGACACTACTTGAATATAATCAGGTTGGGCAGCCGAAGCTTTAGACGCTGACGAGTTGAACCTGGTAGTGACGAGGGTCACGCGAACTTCAATTTTTCCGAGACCTTTGGACGTCATAAGGATGCGCTTTGTTTTCGCTAAAAAATAACCTTATTAAAATGACACAAAAATTGAATTTAATTTAAAACTACAAATGAATAAATTTTATTTAAGTATAAAAATTATTTATAATAGTTATAGTTATCTTAAATCCAAAACTTTTATATTGCCTACATTTAAAAACTTAGACACCGCCCACCTGGCATACTTTTACTACAATTTTTTATATTTTTTAATTTCTTTTTTTATTTAAACTTCTATATTAAAACATTACAAATAAAAGTTGAGTAATCTTCTTTAATCACTTGTTAAAGATAACAATGTTTATTAAAAAATATGATTTAAGAAACACTCGAGTCTTACGCGACAAACATTTCCAGTCGTTAATATTTTTTTACAGCTTATTGTTTCAGCACTGGACTATTTTTATTAAAGTTTTAACCTTTGACATTAGCATACATAAGAAAAACAAAAATAACTGTTGGGGAACTTTTCTTCAAACTAATGTTATGGTAATTGGGATTTCAAATTCATCTACCGGATTAAATTTTAATTCGAACACTCAGCTTTAAATATAAATCATTTTGGATTACAAATAATTGTAAAATAATAGACATTTTGCACTGAACCTTAAAACAAACATAAGATATAGCACAGACTAACATTGCTGCATGTACGGAAAATACCGTGTTTATAATGACATCACACTGATTATTTATGTTGATTTATATTAGAAATTGTCTGTTTTAAAACGTGTAATCAAGATTTGTTTGTAAAAATAAAAAAAATTATATGGTTACAGATGTTATTATAAGCGGGTTATTTTCCGTCGACGCCGCTACCAAATCAATAATCAGGGAAATGGCGGGAAGGTTTTAATGGTCGACGTTTCCTTGATTATTGATCAAGTGGCGGCGTTGACAGAAAATAACCTCATATAATAACTGCTGTTGCCATATTTTTTTTTTATTTTACATAATAATTTTGATTACACGTTTAAAAACAGACAATTTCTAATATATAAACAGTGTGATGTCAATATAAACACCCAGCGGTTTCGTCTTTCGCTTTTAAAAAAACATTTGCATGATTACGGTATTCTTCGTACAGGCAGCAATGTTAGTGTGTGCTATACTTTATGTTTGTTTTAAGTTTCCGTGCAAGGTGTCTACAAATTTTAATTGTGATCTTATATGATGATGAACAATACGATCTGGCGTATGTATTAAAAAACACTAATTCTAAAATAATAATTACTGGGTACATAAATCACGCTAATTTCATCGCTCTGCAGTTCTCTGCGTCTGTCTGTGCAATCTTCACAAAATACAGAAAAGCTAAGATTTTTCTTTTGAAAATCCACTGATTTGAACATTTTGTGTTTGTAGAGAGCTTTTGTTGCAAAGTAAGTGTCCTAAAAACAAATTATGTGTTCTAACCTCATTTGCAAGGGTATTATTTATTTATTTAGACTTTAGAATTTTAAATATTTAGGAAGTACCTGAAACCGTGAAAAAATTGAAATAGTAAAAAAGTTGGGAAGATTTAGGGGCGATGGAGCCTTGGGAACTTGGAGTTTACAACTGCGAGGCTCTAATCGCCAAAACCTAAGCAAAACCTAAGCTGGTTCATACTTATGACAAAACGTCCTTTGGACAAAGTCCAAAATGACAAAAGTCCTTTGGACTTTGTCCAAAAGACTTTTGTCCTTTGGATTTGGATTTTTGTCTTATGGATTTTGTCCTTTGGATTTTGTCCAAAGGACAAATTTTAAGTAGCATTCATACTTCGTCTAAAGGAAAAAGTCCAAAGGACGTTTTGGCTTGTTCAAAGGACGTTTTAGCTTTTCTAAAATTGTCCTTTGGACTTTGTCCAAAGGACGTTTTGTCATAAGTATGAACCAGCCTTAAATCTAACCCCAAACCAATTTATTTTTAAAGGCTCCAAGTTTCCATTGCTCATTGCAGTCCCCTGCTTGTGGCTCTAAAGTCCTCATACCGTTGGGAATTAGCAGCAACATATGGAAGACTGGTTTCGGTTTTTGTTTAAATGAAACAACATTAAAACATAAAGCTTAAACTTCATTACTTAAATCTATTGCATTTGTGGCTTACTTCTAATTTAAAGTTGTTTTTTATGGCCAAAATTGTTCAAATAAAACATTTACAAATAGAAAGTACAAAATAAATTTCGTTTAAAGTGTAAAGACAGTATTTAATAAGTTAATAAAAGTAAAAAGATATATTTTTAAAAAAATCTATAAATCAATAATACCAAATAAATTTTATGTAAATTATAAAGAGACTTTTTCATAGATTAAAATTTTTATAAGTTAAAATCAATATCCAATTATTTATGTCTTCCGCTTTTGAGTATGAAAGCTGTTAATACTGTTAAGTCAAAACCCTCCCATTTAAACGGAAATTGTTTGGTGTTAATATTCTTTACAGAGTTATAACGTTATAGCACCACTTTTAGCCAATTAGTGCGCTTATAAAAAAAGGAGATATTTCATTCATTGGAGATTCATTTTTCCCAAGCACTAATTGGCTAAAAGTGATTCTATTAGATCCTCTCACAACCATACTCACAGATCAAAACATATATGACGTGATCACGAATACTATATGACATTTTGAAGGTCCTTAGAATCCTGACGTGTTGTTCTTAGAACGGCATGAAAAAAATTCAATAAACGACGGTAAAAACCCTTTCAGTTTAATGAAAGTTGTTTGGTATTAAAAATCTTTACAGAATTATTAGTTTAAATTATTTTCATTCAATCAATGAACGCTCGATAAAAAGTTTATCTCCAATAAACGTAGCAATATTAAATTTGAGCTCCTTTCACTTTCATTCTACAGGGAAACATAAAGCCGAAAATTACAAACATTACCCGCCATATGAGGGCTCCTAAAATACTAAGGTTTACATCCAAATAAAAAAAATGTTTATGGAACACCAGTAGTACATTAAAAAGTTAAAGCCTTAGTGCGGGATCAAATCAGATCCACACTGAAGTCAATATATTTATCACCAATTTTCATAAAAAATTCCACAGCACAATACTCCGGTTCTACTAGAGATTTTTTATTAGAAATGAATACCGTGGCATTCCTTAAGCACGTCAAATTTCACTTGGTTTAAACCTTGGTTTGGAAAAACGTCCGTGTTGAAGGCCTCAAAAATCAGCCAATAAAATTTCGATGTTAAAACTTCAATTAAATCCCTTTTAATTAATAATTTAATAATTAATATTATTAATTATTAATTAATTAATTAATTATTAATTAATAATTAATAATCTTTACAGTGTCTCCACGTTTTTGCGGTACCGGGAAGTCTAATTCAATGCACGCCCCGCTTTTTGCTCCCCCTGAATTGATTCTAACGAAGCAATATGCTAACACCCAATATTGTTAACTTTAACCAGAATTTGCGGTTCTTTATAAATTAATGTTAGAGAATAACTTTTGAAAGCCAAATAATGAGTTTAAGATTAAAGATAAATTCCATCAGGGTGAAAATAACTAGGTAGTAAAATATGTTATGTCGTTGTGAACTTTGTGATGCTGAAATTCTCGCTATATCACTGAAATATTTGTAATTGTATATTAATCAACGCAAATTTTTCTTATTTTATCAGTTAAAAGAATACGTACATAACTGTAGAATTTACATATTTTTTAAATTCTGAACGTAATTTTATTATTTTACTTTTTAACTAAAAATACAAAAGAAAATTATGCACTTATAAATTACAGTTGCAAGCGATTTTTATTAAATAAATTAATAATTTAAATTGCGAAGAATTTTAATTGCGCCGTGGGACGCAAGACCCACAAATTTCACAAAGGTTTACAAAAATTTTTCAAATAAGAATAGATCAGTTTAAATGGCATTTTGTTATTAATTAAAAAAATTTTATTGTGAAAATTCGCCGGTAATATTCAGCAAATAACTACTCTGCTTTTAAGTTTTTCTAAATTGTTATTTAATAATTCGATTTAGAATGTGCATCTTTTAATGATAGCTAATTCAATTGTATTTAAGGAACATTAAACGCATATAGCTATTTCAATTATTTTAAAGTTAAGTAACAGTTTTTTTTATTGCTGTTTGTTAATTTGAGCAACAAAACGTGAATGTAGTTTATTATTGTGTCAAGTATGAATTATTAAGTTAATACATTTTATTCCAAGTTTGTAAATAACAGCAAGATTCTATTTTTCTGAGATCACACACAATATGACGTAAAATTGAGCAACATAAATTAATAAATAAATATATGATTTCGCTCTTTTATTACAAGCTTTTGAACTAAAGTTTTTACTTAGAAACACAAGCTTTCTTTTCAAACATGAAAATGCAAGTACAAAAACACGAACAAGAATGTTATCTGTTAAAAACGACGTTTTTAGCTTGTTATATGAATAAGGCATAGTAACTATTTAATATACTGTTACTTTTCTGTAATTTTGTCTACCTCGATTTCCACTCTCAACACCAATATTCTACTTTCATTAAAAACACTATTTGAAACTTGGCTTTTGAAAAAAAAGTGTTTCAAAACCATTAAATAAAAATAATTCCACCAGTAAAAGTTATTTTGAGGTTTTTTTCGACAATCCTCTACGATTGCTAAATTTCACTCTTAAAACACGTAACGACTGCAGTTTGACAATGGACCAAAACAGGATTAAATTTGCAATACATTTTTTGAAATTTTAATTTCAGTACAATCATGGTACACTTGCTGTATGTACGATGATTGGTTTTTTGGTAAAAACCATTGAACTCAAATTTCAAAGGATGTATTGAAATTTAATCTTGTTGTATGCAAATTAATCCTTAAGTGATTTTGGTCGAGTAAAAAAAATTTATTGATGAACCAACCGAATTAATTAATATTATATTTAGCTTGTTTCTAAAAGGGAAACTACAACTACGACATTATAAATTTTATGTAAACATTGATTAAATACTTTCGCTCAATAATTTAATATCACAAATTTTGATGCCTTTATAAAGCTAATAAGTTTTTAAATGTAAAAACATAAAAAACGTAACTTGGATCTTAGGAAGTTTTTTCTAAGAAAACTTTAAGGAAACTTCGTAAATGTTATTGTGAACGCGGTTTCCGTATCAGTAGTAAACCTCAGTGGGATCTTTTGTGTGTCTCCAGCATCTGAAATTCGATCCATAATTCCAGTTTTCTCTAGTTCCAGACCGTCAGGATTACTCAGTTTTGCGCTTTAATTCGTGGGTCATGGTTGATGTTTAGCGGACGTTATTTGCGAGTGAGGAGTGCGCGCTCTTCAGTGGCGCGGTTCTTTCTCACACCCGAAAACGGCTGTACTCACTATTTCCAGAAATCATTCGCGCTATACGCTAAAGTTATGCGCGAGTAGTCACGGTTTCGTAATCACTATTCGCTACCGCATTGTAGCCACTATTCGTGACGGTTTCGTAGTCGCTATTCGTGACGAATGCCGCCCGGGCTTCCTGCGGGGTCATTCGCTCCCCTGGGGTTTGGCGCCAGCACCTGAGCATTAAATCGTAAATATCCCGCGGGCAGGAGTCGGGTCGGTCCGGCACCGCCCCGCTTTTGACCGCCTCTATTACCTCGTAGTTGGACAGGTGAGGGTATGGCTGCTTGCCGTAGGAGAAAATCTCCCACAGGGTGACTCCGTAGCTCCAGATGTCGCTCTCGCAGCTGAAAGTGCCGAGGCTGAGGCTCTCAGGAGGCAGCCATTTGACCGGCAAGGCGGCCTGCTTCATGTGGACTTTATAGTACTCGCTCAGGTAAATATTTCGACTCATGCCGAAGTCGGAGAGTTTCACAGAAACACCCCACATGGAATCCTGGAAATGAGATCTGGAGTTCTGGTTCCCAGCAACGTTCATAAAGTCTTCTTTTTGGTCAGAAGGCTGTCTGGAGGATTTCTCACTGCGCGATGACAGGAGGCAGTTTCTAGCGGCCAAATCTCGGTGCACCACTTTCTTTTCTTTCAAGTAGCACAACCCTTCAGCGATTTGCGCCGCTATTTGCCTAAATTAATTGATATTAGACGGAATAATTTACAACATATTTCAAGATTTGAATTTTTTAGGTCTAGATTTGAACAAAAAATTTTGAAACTTTCAGCTTTGAGCTGCCTCTTTTAGTTTCAAGTTCCTAATTTTCGGCTCCAATTTTTGGCAAAAAGTTCCTTGTATTTAGGGCTATTTCAGCCTGAGAGAACTTAAACCGTAACTTAGAGCAGAAAGTGTAGAACTTGGAGCCGGAAGTGGGAAGCTTGGAGCTGAAAGTTTTTGAACTGAATGCTGAAAGTCACTGAGAACTCTCACTGACTGAAAGTCACTAAAATAAGAGTGCACCCCATGGTTTACTACCGGATCTTTTTAGGATGAATTCAGCGTGCGGGGTGAAAAACCCCAGCCAAAAGCTAAATTCAACCTAAAAGATCCGGTAGTGAGCCATGGGGTGCATCCTTAGCTTTCTAAGGCCCTCGTCAGCTAAAACGTTTTTAGCAACTCGGTTTTCTAAAGTTTTGCTGGGTTCATTACCCTGATCCAAAAATCAGCTCAAACGGCAATCGCTCAAGGATCCGCCAGGTACCACGTTTTGGCGTGTGGGATGAAAGACCCTAGCCAAAAGCTTAATTCAGAGTCTGTCAAAGGAACTTCTTGGCAAAATTTTGGAGCTTAGAGAGCAGGACAAAAGGGTTTCTTTACGGTATTCTGCTGGTCATCCTTTTTTGTTTGACATCACTCTCAAAGCTCTCCTAAGGGTTTTAAAATATGACATTTTGCGACTTAATTATAATTATAGTAAATTAAAATTTATACCAAGTAAGAAAATTTTGTGTATGAATGCAAGAAGGCTTGCTAACTCCTCAGATGAGCCTGATGTTTTCTGAAGATAGTCTTATTTATGGTGCTATTGATATTTGGTTCATTTGTGAAACGTGAATCACTGATTCAATTTTAAACGCAATGATTATTAAAACAATGAATTTAATATTATTCTAAGGATAGACGACAGCGGCGAGGTGGTGAAATAATTCTACCGTGTAAAACTTTTTTCAGAGCAGTTACTAAAAATAGGCTTAGGTCTTTGTTTAAGCATTTACCACAAATAGATTTAAGGCTGGTTTTTGTACCTGGTCGACGGTTAGAACAATCGTTTCGTTTAAAAAATAACATTCCTATGTTTCTGCAGTCTGGATTGGTTTATAAATATTCGTGTGCTACATGTAATTGTAGCTACATCGGGCAAACGTCCCGAAGATTTCAATTTAGATTTGAAGATCATAAGGGTGTATCTGAAAGAACTGAGACTCTTGTTCATAACACTCGATCAGCTGTTTATGAACACAGTTTACAGTGCAATGTGCCTATCCAACATAAAGTTTTTTTTGTTATGGCTAAATCCACTTTTATTAGGGAATTATTAATACAAGAGGCCTTATTAATTCACCGTTTTCGCCCAAAAAATGTGCAAGTGCAGTCCGAAAATTTTTTGTTTCAATGCGTTTTTTTATGTATTTCCTTTCTTTTTTGTTCTTGTTTAAAAAGCACATTTTTAGGGTTTTGCAGTTTTTAAATGTGCAAGTTCAGTCCGAAAATTTATTTTTGTTTTAATGCGCTTTTTTATGTATTTCCTTTCTATTTTGTTCTTGTTTAAAAAGTACATTTTTTGGGTTTTTAAGATTTTTTGCCAAAAATTCTACATGTTTTTTATTAACTTTTAAACCGGGTTTGTCTTAACGTTCCATTTATTACATTTTGTTTATCAAAATTATTATAAAAGTTTATTTTTATACACTTTTTAAACAAAATTTTATTTTTAATAAAAATGTCAAATTTTATATATTTTTTTAAAAGTCAAATTCTTTTAAAATTATTCATTTGTGTATTTTCATTTTTTCTTCCACGGTAAATAACTCATAAAACTAAAATTTAACTAAACTAAATTCATTTAACTCCAGATATTTTTTTTTTTGGGGGGGGGGGGTCATAACTCCTGAACCACTAAAGCTATTTTGTTGAAAAAATTTTTGGGGGCTATTGGGGTCAGAGGTAAGTTTTTCAAGAAAAAAAATGTCAAAATCGAAAACAAAAAATTTGACTCCGCACTGCACCTTTAAGTAATTGTATCAATGGTGGATCGCACGATAATTTTAAGTAGTTTACTTAGTTTAATTAAGTAGCTATTTTGCAACCGGGGCTAAGCCTAATCTAAAGTTAAAAAAACGTTTTTTTTTGTTTTGATCCTTACGATCTTAATTTACGGCTCCAAATTTCCCAATGAAGCTACAAAGACCCAGAATTACAATTCTATGGAACTCAACTCAACTTTCAGATGGTGATTATGTTCTCCTCTAAACAATAATTAACATAAACAGCAGCAAGGCTTACAATCAATTAAACTTTAACGATGCGTCTTATAATATTGCATAAATGCTCAACATGCATTCTTATGTTAAACTGACCTTAACTCCTGGATGCTCAGAATGTGTTCAGGTGGGGGAATGCCGAGAAAGGCGGTGTCAGGACCATTTGTCCTCAGGTAGGATTTCAGGTCGCCCAGGTCCATAAATTCATAGACCAACAGCAGGTCCGGCCCGTCCACGGAAATTCCATAGAACGTCACAATGTTTGGATGCTGGAGGCCGGAGACTAGTTGAGCCTCCCGTTCAAACTCGTTCAGGCTGTTGCTTTTTGAGAACTCCTTCAGCATTTTAACAGCTACCATCCCTGTCATATTTTTGGAAGCGTCATTCGCTTGAAGAAGAGAGGGTTTTTCACATTTTGCAAGATAGACCTACAAAAAATATTTTCAGGATCTCAACAACATCCATCCATATGGGAGCATCAAAGTGTAGGAAAGCGTAAATATAGTAACACATATATCAAATGTATAGAAACAAAAATTAATAATATATTTTAAACATTACTGGTGGCGCAGAAGCACCATGTAACAATACTTTTTCTATTCCTGCGGCACTGCGCGGATGATAATTAGAGAACAAAGGTAAATTTTGCTCATTCAATCACTCACTCACTCACTCACTCTCTCACTCACTCACTCACTCACTCACTCACTCACTCACTCACTCACTCACTCACTCACTCACTCACTCACTCACTCACTCACTCACTCACTCACTCACTCACTCACTCACTCACTCACTCACTCACTCACTCACTCACTCACTCACTCACTCACTCACTAACACAAAAACGATTACCTTTCCAAAAGTTCCCTCTCCAATAACTTTTATGATATCCAAATCATGCACTGGAATATTCGGAATGCTCTTGGAGATTGACAAATAAATAGGATTTTCCTTGAGCAAAATTTCCTCTTCAGGACCCGTTTCTGTTCTTAAAGTATTTGAATTTTTCCGTCCTAGCTCTTTTCTGTTTTTCCACAGTATTTTGAGCAACAGGACCAGAATCACTAGGAGCAATAGTGCCACCGTTGTTAAAATCAAGCCCAAAATCATGTACAGAAGGGTGTGCTCCTGAATTCTATTCTTTTCGTTTGGAACGTGACTAAAATTGAACTGCAGGAGCTCTATTGTACACACGCCTGCAATACACAAAGAAAAGTTGTACACTGTACTGTGGGACTGAAACCTGCTGAAGTTCCGACTGTCAGTTATTATTTTGAAAAAAAAGTTGTACTCGTAAAACCAGTAAATATCGCAATTGGACATTGCTATGACATCATTCATCACAGAGTATTTTGAATAATCTAAAAGAATTTTATTGCCATCCCGAACGAGCAAGCTTGCGTTAATGCTGTCCCTCAGAAAATGATGTCGTGGGTATCTGTAAAAACTAACAAGTATCTCCGTTTCATCTGGTTCTTCCTTCTTTATTTCAGCCTTTATAAATTTCTGTTTCTTTACTTCAAATTCAAGCGGTATCATGTCAAAATTGGGCATATAGGACTGGTACGACTTACAAATAACCCAACCTAAATCCTGATATTCCACATTTTTTATACGAAACTCTAAAGTTTTTGTGAAAAAACCGTTACTTTCTTTGTTCCTGCTCACAGACAAAACGTACATTTTTTTAGACGAAGAACGCGGATTCCTATTAAAAAATTCGATGTTTCCTTTTTTAAAATACGACTCCAGTTCAATGTTCTGACATCCAGTGAAAGCGTAAAAACTCTTAAAAAATAATTTTAAATAAATTGCTATTTCACCTGAATGGCTATTAGGCATAAAAAATAGATTTGATATACTAATTCCACAGAATATTCTCGTAACTAAGGATAACACTTTATAATAAAGGTTGTTACGCTAAAACAACGATAAAAGATGTTTTATTGCATTTTTTGCGTCGTGATATTGAGTCAACATATTAATACTGACCAATTTAGAAAATTTTATCACTTTTATTTCATTTAGTGATATTCCCCGAGCTCTGAGCTCCGCAGCTCCGGAGCTCCGCCCTATTTGTGTACTAATTTTATGAATAATCAAAAAGTAAAGCCATAGATTATTTTGTCAAAATTTTTCTGTAGGGGCCTAATTTAATTTTTTTCAAAACTTATTTAAAACGATCAAAATAATATCTTTAAAATGTACTAAAAGTAATTATAGTGTACTGTAATTCAAACTCCATAAAGCTTAAATCCGCCCATTTAGGAGCGGAACTCCGGAGCTCCGGAGTTCCCTCCGCTTTAAATGGCCGGAGCTCCGGCCGAGATATTGGAGGGTAGGAACATCACTAATTTCATTGTTAGAGTCATGGAAAAAGCGTTAATTAACTTTTAATACAAGGTAACCCCCAGGAAAAGAGGTGAGGTTAGAAGTTGAACTTGATGTCTGTAGGGTAAATTTTTTTATTAATGTATTGCAAACAGAGCAAGTAAATTTATAATACAGGAAAAATTTTTTTATAACTTCTTGATAGTATCAATGTCAAAAAATTAAATAGTAACCATTTAAAAAAACATATATTAATGATAATTGCGACTTTATCCTGTGAATAAAAGTGTATTGTGTGGTGAAAAACTTTTTTAAAATCATTTAAATTTAGTATTCCACCCAGCGAAATTCAGAAAACTTTTAAATAGAAATAATTAATTATTTCTAAATACAATGTACGAGATCCATGTAAAGTGAACCAGTTTATATTTCGTCTGAAAAGAACTATTGTGAAAAAATGAATCCGTTTATGCATTTTTTATATGCGTATTGTCTGCATCAATAGACAAAAGGTATAGATTAAGATATATTAAGAATTGCAGACCATTTAAAAAAACGTAATAAAATAAGACCTAATATTTTTGAGGTATATCTGGTAAGTATGTATTTTATTTTATTTTAGGAGGCTTATATTATATTATTATTTCAGGCGGTGTTTTATTTTAGGAGGCTTATATTATTTAGGGTTTACCTAAGGCCTGGCTCACACCAGAATGACAAGGGACAACACGTTCACACAGCGAAACAAGTGACGGTGGAAAGGCTGGTTCATACTTATGTAAAAACGTCCTTTAGACAAAGTCCAAAGGACAAACACAGCGTATAAACGTATATAAAAACAACCTTTGGACTTTGTCCAAAGGACGTTTTTACATAAGTATGAACCAGCCTGTTTTCATATGTCACTACGGCATAAATGACCTTTTATTTTTAGCCTGAAATCTGTTTTGTTAAACACTTGTAGACTTTTTACCGTTTTCCAATTATTTAAGCAAAAAATTGGGGCTGGAACGCGGGACACAAACTGCAGAAATGCTAAACGATGTAAATTGCATTGTTTTTTTATTGTGGTCATTTTAATAATTTTTTTTGTTAACGTCTATTCTACTTAGGAGTTTTTACGCCACCTGATTCGTCAAAGTGCATTTCAACTTGAAAGAATTGCCGTTGGTAGAATTAGGACGTTCAGTAATCTCCAACTTTACCATTGGCGTAGAACCGCAATGATCTAGTGAGGCGTTGCACATAAACTTGAGCAAAGCTTCCCTTCCAAGCTCTGAAATTCGAGAAACGGGAAGTCCCAACAATGTTTGTTTCAGCGAACTATCTTTTTCGATGTGTTTGCAATCATATTGCATCGCAGGACTAATACATAAATAACTGATATTGTTATAGACTTTGCGCAGTGTTATTTTATTTTTTAGAATAATATATTTTGTTCGTTGTACACATAGGGTAGTGCATTTAATTTCGGCACTTTTCCCAATTGGGCATTTTTGATTTTGGACTATATCTTTGATAATCCTGAACGGAATACGACGTTTAATAGCTCAAATGAGATGACTGTCGTGAGTCGAGATGCTCAAATATGTAGATGACTGTCGTGAGCTTTTTATTTGTTATGTTATGATATTTTCATGTGAAATTGTGTGATTTAAATAAAATAAAATTGTTACTTGTTTTTAGAACATGGGCATTTTATGATTACGCAATAAATTGGTTTAAAAATTAAACTGTCGGGTAAAATTTGGTCTATTTTTCAAATTTTTAGTCCCCGTGGCTCTACGTTGCGTCTGTGGTGAACAATCGTTATAAAATAAAATAGCGTAATTTCGGCACATATATTGCTGTAGGTAAAAACGGGTTAAATAAAGTGGTCGGGTGCTAAATTGTAGTTGTAAATAGTTAAAAGACAACGTTGAAATGTATAGGGATCATAGCACTGCAATTAAACTCGATTACGGGGGTCTTTTTAAAAAGTGCCGAAATTAAATGCACTTTTTTCTCAAATTTTGCTTATTTTGATACCATTTGGCATTTTAGCTGTAAATTTTTTCCAGTGACACGTTGAACAACAAGTAAACGTGTAAATTAAAGAAAACTGTCTGTAGATAATGATAGGTTTTTAAATTTTTGAAAATGATGATTTTTTGACTGAGAAACAATCGATTGTTTGTAAAGTGCCGAAATTAAATGCATACATTTAATTTCGGCAATTTTTCATTTAAAAAAAACTGATTTAATTAAGTAAAAAACAATTATCGTACAGTGAAACTTTTATGACGCAACGCAGTATCGTAAAAGCTTTAAAATGAGCTATCAAACATGTAAATCGGGCCATACAGTGAAAAGTTACAATAAAAAAACGAAAAAGTGCCTTAAAATAAATATGTAACTGATAATGTCATAAAGTTTGCGCAATGTTGTTTATTTTTAATAATATTAAATTCAGTTTTGTAAGCATAATCTAGACATATATGCGTGTAAACATATATGCCTATGATAAAAATTAGGAAATTAAAAAAATATACACACGATTGTCAAACAACCCATTATTTTAATGGTTTGAGTGTCAATCAAAATAAAAAAGGGATTGGCTGTAAAATAAAAACTGTCTCCGTAATTTGCCAATTTATGAAACCTCCATGGGTTTTGGCCGGTGTCAAGGGATATTCTTTCCCCCCTAAAAATTTTTCCCCCCGGAAAAACTATCCCGGGATATTCTTTCCCCCTCAGTAAATTCTTTCCCCGGGGGAAACAATATACCGGGATGGATTTTCCCCCATACTTTTTAATTTTAAAATCATATAAACTTAGAATTTTTAAAAATAATTTAAATAGCTGTACCTTTATTTGCTCAAATACCAATTTTTGTGTAATAAATTCCATTAAAACATGTGTACTCGCGATTTTAATTTTGTTTGTAATTTTCTATTTTAGCGTTATAATCAGGGGGAAAATATTTTACCGGTATATTCTTTCCCCCCTTCAAAAATTTGCATAAAGTTTATACTATTAATTCTGCGCATTCTTCAAAAACACGTCATTAAATTAAAATGAATATTTTGTTATTATGATACTTTCATAAATTTATAAAATTATTGAAATAAAACCCATGAACTACCTTAACCATTTTAAACCTTAGTTTCCCTAAGCAGCCTAAGCAAAACCTTAAAACCAATCTAAAATTCATAACAAACAAACAACAATATAAAAAAATGGGGAAAAGAATATCCCGGTTTTTAACCGGGATAGTCTTTCCGGGGGGAAAGAATTTACCGAGGGGGGAAAGAATTAACCGGTGTTTTAGCGGGATGGTTTTTCCGGGGGGGGGGAAACTATCCCGGCTTTTTACCGGGATAGATCTTCCGGGGGGGGGGAAAGAAGGGGGGAAAAGATATCCCGCGACACCGGCTTTTATTGTACCGCAATACACTTTCGTCGTTTATGATCCACACGACTTTTGATCGGTGGGCATAATGCTATAACGTCATGACGACGGCATAGCATTTACGATGTGAAATGTGAAATTTACTAGACAGCTGTGAAATGACCACTCCGACTACACTGACTTATGTAAGCCTAGGCGTTCCTAAGCCTAAGCAAAGCCTAAAAAACAACCTAAACTTTCTTAGCGCAGCTATTTGTTAAAGTTTAGGTTGTTTTTTAGGCTTTGTTTAGGCTTAGGAACACGTAGGCTTACATGAGTCAGTGTAGTTGGAGTGGTCGGTTCACAGCTGTCGAGTAAAAATAGTCGACTAAAACCGAGTTAGCCCTAAGAAAGTTGAGTGCTAACCTGATGGTGAAAAAGTTAGAGATAAATACTTTGTGGAAAAAAATGTAGAGAGTTTTTGAGATCATTAAGTCATCTGTCTAGCCATACGCAGTTCATTTTATAACTATGCCCATAGGAAAAAAATAACCGGTGGCCAAAATTAGGGCGTGGCTTATAAAAATTCCGTTACTCTACGATAAAAAATTTTCGCTGCAGGAAATTTTTTTGTTAAGTAACTTTCGGAATTCCCCATGGTTTTTGTGAAAATGGTGGATCTCAGGTTGTTTATTGATATAAACAAAGTGCACTAGCCGATCGGAATATTAACCCGCTGCCGAATAAGATTGCAAACCGTAAAAAGAGTCGTCAAAATATTCCGGCAGCCCGAAAATTTCCGAGACTGATGTTTTCCTGGAGTTGCAGATCCCCATGCCGTTCGTACGGTGAAAAAAGCGCGGGGCGGTGGACACGTTCAGATGGTTGATGATCCAGTGAAGGTTGCAGTTGCAGTGTACTGATGCAGTGTTGATCATATCGATGTAGAGCGTGGTCTTATCGTTCTCGCTCAGGTGCTCCAGGAAGCTCTTGCTGTAGTCCTGCCAGCCACTGCGAGCCGTGTAGTTGACCCGCGGGCTGGGAGCCAACAGGCTCCTGGAGGCTGCCAACATCGCCCAGAGTACGCAGAGGTGAGCGATTGGCATCCGCAGGCACTTCCGAGGGAACTTTGCCGGCGTTATTTTCCGCGGTTTTTTAGCCCACTTTCTTTTTTTATAGATAATGACACGGACCGAGAACACAGAGAGAGAGAGAGAGGTAAGCAGGGGATTAAGTCCGATTTCACCGGTCGTTATCGGCGGGTTCCGGGGCTTGTTGCACTGATTAGATTGTTCGCAGGCGACAGGCGCTTTTGATTGGATTTCGCGGACTTAGGTTTGATTACTGGATTTTTCCCCCGCACTATTAGTCCACCCATTTATTGGAGCACGGGAAGGAGTTGTTTTTTTTTCCTTTAATAACGCGAGTTAAAAACGTTTTTTTTAGTTGCGAGGAGTCTTTTTTGTCAGGAATTATGGAGAAATTTGCCGCCGTATAATGGAGTTATTTTTGCATGGAGTGCTGTTTCAGTCCGGTCTACTTTGTCGATAAAAGAGACTTTTGACATGGAAAATAGGATTAAATTGTAGATTCGGCATTTTCCAAAGCCGTAGTGATTAACTCGAAGGCAAAGTAATTACTAAAAGTAAAGCATAAACCAGTATTAGATCACAATAATTTTTTTGAAAGCAATAAAAATGGTTTATTTTAAAAAACAAATTAATTCGTAAAAATTTTTTCCAAAATTTCAAGTTTGTTGATATCGAATCGATTTTGATAAAATCCATTTGACTAAAGCAAAGCGACTAGAAAAATAAAGTTGATTGATTTAATACTTTTTTAGTTAAAAAGAATATTGCAAAATAGGACTGTATAGACCCATCTCCCTTAACAAAATTCTGCTTAAAAAATTTCAAAAATAAATAATCTATTATGTTAATCTAAGTCATGAGTCTCAAAAAAATTTACAAGCTAATTGTTTTTCAAACGCGTACGAATCAAACGATTAAAGATAAATTCTATCAGGGTGAAAATAGATGAGTGGTAAAGTAACCACTTATTTTTAGAGAAAATATCACGTGCAGAGAAACACATGACGCAACTAAATAATAATTGGTTACATAACCGCTGAAAACTTTTTTTTTAATTTTTCTCGCTCGCAAGTTTATTGTTTATTTCTTCCTGGCGAAGAGCGGTTACGCCCTTAATTTCACCCTGGAAGATTTTAGCTTTAGCGTGCTTTTTTTAATTTCATCAAGATTGCACAATTTATGACTACTTTAAGAGCCAAAGATTAATTCCAAAGTGTCTTCGCAGCTCGCATTTTTTAATAAAAAAATTTTGTGTTGATTTTTTTAAAATTTAATTTTCAGGTTCGCACCTGAAAAATCGCGTGCCTAGTTCTAATTTTTTTTGTTGTTTTTTTAATTTTCGTTTCTAGACTCATGATTCAGATTAACATAATAATTTATTCATTTTTGGATTTTTGTGGGCTGAGTTTTGGTAAGAGGCATGGGTTATTAAGGTTAATTGGGAATGAACTAGCCATGAAAAATTCTCTATAAATAGAGCAGGAAAAAGGGATGGTTTTTTCAGTGTATGTTTAGACAGAAAAGATGTAAAGTAGTCAGATATGTATGTACGTATGTACACTGTAGTAGTTTAGCAGTGACGTGTGCAGTTGCTCACCATAAAAATTGCGAAATCGCCACTTTTTAAATTAGATCTTTTGTTTGCATGTTTTAAAAACAACAAGATATGTATATCAGAAAAAATAGCGATTTCGCGATTTTTAAAGGTTGCTATGTGACCATGATTTTTTAAATTATCATATCTCATCGACTATAGAGAAACTACTACTGGGTTGTAATTGTTTTACCAAATAAAAAATCAACATTATTTGATCTAAATATTTATTTATTTATTTTATTTTAGGCACACATACGTCGTATGTGTCTTTCGTAAAAACTCAAAGTAAAAGCGTTAATAAAAGGCGGCATTTTATTTTTACCCTTACATTGTCCTGCCTGTGGTGTAATGGATAGCACGTCAGAGTCGGCTTTGGAAGTTACGGGTTCAATCGTTTATCGCCCAATTTTTTCAAGAAATTTGCTGTTAAAATTTTTCAACGTCTGGTTATTTTCGCTTTTACTTTGGTTCGTTACATAATCCACATCTGAATTAAAACTATCTCATCGGGTAAAATTCTGTGGAGACATGAGAGGAAATAACATAATTGTTTGGTTATGACATTAAAAAACGAATCAGAACGTTGAATTATTTAAAATTTCGTTTTTCCAAAAAAAATATACCAAAATCAGTCAGCTATATCTGACAAAAACTGGCATTTCTGTTTTAAACTAATAAATAAAAATAAAAAAAAACTTAAAAATAATGAATACAAAAAAAAACAAAAATTTTTTGAAACTTATGCAACCGTAAGTTTCAAAGAAAGACTTTAGGTTGGTTTACTACTAGTCAATTAGTGTTTAACATAAATAATTTAATAATTTGATAATTTTAAAGGATTTAGTAAAATTTTATAGTATTTTTGCAGGTGGTTTATAAACTCAATCTTTTTTTGAAATGAACTGAAATAGATTTCAAAACATTGTTTACAAACGGTATAGTAATAAACAATACATAAACATCGTATCAAATTTCAAGAATTACTTTTGTATAAACACCAAAGTTGCTTTCAATAAAATTTTCTTATATTTGAATTTGGAATTCTTTTTTAATATATAACAATTTTAGGATTGTAATAATAAAAAATTTTAACCGTTAAGAAAAAAACCAAAAATTCCGAATTCAAAAGATTTGCGCGCGGTGAAAACATTTGGGCAATCAGAACAATGTGTGGAGGATGTTGTGTTAGCGAGAATATTGCGTGTCAGCCCTTTAAATTGATAAATGACGGATTTAACTTGGCGCAAACCGAAAATAACTTATAAATTATCGTTTTAAAACCTACTTGTAATACTTTGAGGGTCGTCTAGAAAAACTATGGTATTAATCTTAGGAAAATGAGTCGCCACTGGTTTTTTCAAAGAAGTTTTAAGTTATTTGAATCGGTAAATATAGGAGGTGCTAAGTTTACGCGTTCTTATGGTAAAACTAGCCGCTCTTGAAAACATAAAAGTCAACAGTTTACACTGTGATGTTTAGCAGAGAAAAAACCAAAGTAATCAGTGACGTGAAAAAGTTTCAAAACAACAAAACAAAATTTGTTTTTTTGAAACAATTCTAATATTTTCAAATTGTATTATACATTTAGTTATTTTAAAAAAAACACTTCTTTAATTTAAGAAAGTCCAAATGAGTGAATTTTCAATTTTTTTAGGACTTAAATCTCCCGCAACTGAGATTGAGATGTGAAAATTGCGTTTAAAATTGTTGAATCTCCTTAAATCTTTGGTTGGAAAATCACGCAAAAAAATACTGAACGTACTATTTATACCATATTACACGTCCAATTATCTGCGCGCAAACTATAAGGACCTACCTATAGCATACCAAATTTGGGATCGACGGTCTGGCCGCAAAATAAAATGCCTCTAAGATTAGATGCAATTCAATGATGCATTTCATTGCTATATTTTTTAAACTTTAAATATTAAAAATAATATAGTATCTATTTCAGAAATTTTACATGCTCTATGTTTTATTATTAAAGGCTTCAATATTCCACAGGCTCTAATATTTTATTACAAAAATTTTTTTTTGTTATAAACCCAAAAAATTTACATATAAAAAGCACATGAAAATGTCTTACTATTGATTTTATATTTTCAGTTTTTGAGAAAATTTGGTAAAATTATTTATTTGATAATGAGTTTTGATTCCACACCGGGACCAACAACCCAAAATTCTTTAATCGTTGGTTGTTTCATACTCATGCAAATTAATATCGTCATTGTATGCAAATTATTTATTATGTAAAATTTATGAATTTCGACACATCAGTTCAAGTTATAGCCTAGCTAAGCAAACCCAAAATTAAGCTTAAACTAAAGTTTTATAAATCATTAATTTCGGTTTTTTAATATATGTCTAAATTGCTCGGTTTCAAGTTTTTTAGCTTTATTGACACGGGACAATATATTTGATTGGTATTCTGTAAGCAAAATTA
>JASAMX010014849.1:0-29197 GCA_030248175.1 Microlaimidae sp. YZB2_3
TTAGAAGTCTTTGTTAAATTACTAAACCAAAGCACTTTCATTTTCTTTGCTTAACAGCAGTGTAATTTGCTTTGCCTGTTATATTTTTAATTATTTTTAAACTGTATCGGTTTCATTTAAAGAAAACGTTTAGAAATAGTAATTTGTTTTGCAGAAAATTAACGATTCATCATTAAAACGAACCAAACATTTTTGTGAATCTTATTTTTGATTTTAGAAAAGATTGCGATAAATTAGTTTATTTATTTATTTATATTTTGTTTTTTTTACCTATAGTAATAGCGAAAAAAGCTTTAAATGGTTTCGAAGAAACACAGCGGGTTAATCTTTATCAAAAAGTTTCTGATTTCGTATTTGATTTATACAGCAGGACTGCGTTAAAAAAATTTTTTTGCTAAAAATGCATGGGACGGCGGCAACCTTAAAGCAGCTGCAAAAAGACAAAAACACCGTTATGAATGTCATTGTGCTTTATTTTGACGCAAGGTGTCATGGCAAACTTTTTCAGGCTTTTCATTTTGTGTGAGTTGGTTTTGCATTGTTTTTTTTCGGTATGATAGAATATTTTAATCTGTCTGACCCCATAAAATTGTAGAAAGACATGAGCGGAACGATTGAAATTGCTCTGTTATGACGTTTAAAAAACGAATGGGAATGAGGAATTGTTCTAAATCTCGCTTTTACAAAATGTACGGAAATTATTCAAAAAAATTGTTTAAAAATTGACGTTCTGTTTTAAATCGAAAAATAATTTCAAAATAAAGCATTTAATGTTTAATAAACCGTATTTGCTAAAAAATTGAATCGTTTTGTTTTTAATACATTAAGTCATTGTTATCAGCCAGGTTTAGGTTGCCTATACTCATTATGCTTTTTATATTTTTTAAACCGGGTAAAAAACTTCTCATGAGTGTATTTCTTAATTTAATTGGTTGAAAGCAAAAAGTATAAAAAGTTTTTTAGGCTTTTATTTGTAATTTAAAACGAATGTATAGGAAAGTATGCATCCAGCGAAAATCACATTGAAATTCAAAATCTTTAAGCATCTCACAAAATAAATTAAGTAAATTTTTTTGAACTTCTGATAAAAATACATTTTTAGAATCTTATTTTTTGCCTTTAAAATGTGTTTGAATATTTTTTATTTCTAAAGGAAGTGAAAATTTTTTTGTTTGTTTGTATTTTTGCCGCTTATTATGCAAAAAAAATTTAAGTGCAAATAAATAAAATGTAGCAAACAAATAACAATATAGATGCAATATGCATGAAAATCGTATTAAGTAAATCCTTAAACAGGGAAAACTTTCGAAAAGAGTAAAAAAAACTTGTTTTTTACGTCGTCTATTCAAATCAAACCGAAACGGCCAACGGCAACTATTTTTTAAAATAAAACCAAAAGAGTGTTTTAATTAATAAAAATTAGCAAGCAAAGCAAATTTGACTACTACTATTAATTAAGCAAAATCAAAGTGGATCTTCAACTGTATTATTAACACCTTTCTACTATACCATTCAATTATTAAAACCAACGAGCTCTAACAGTACATAACAACGGAAAAAAATTTGCCTAGTATGCGGGTAGGTTAACCTAACCGCATTACAGGCAATTTGTTTGCAACAACGCTTTTTAAATAGGCCCTGCCTTTTCACTACGAATGACTAATGAGAATGCACCCTTCATCTCCCTTTACGGGAGATAAAACTTGCCTCGTATGCAGGTAGGTTTCGGAGTACAGCCTCCGAGGGCCCTACCCATTAAATAAGCGATTTTAAGTTTATTTAAGCTTGAAATACATTCGAAAAATATTTTTTCTACATTTTTAAGACTATTTCAAGCGTTTTAAATAAGTTTTGAAAAAAATTAATTGAAAAAAATTTTCGACAGAATAATATAAGACATCACTTTTTAATATTTAAGAAATTAGTACAAAAATAGGGTGGACCTTCGGAGCTCTGGGGGTTGTTCCGAGCTTCGAAAAGCGGTGCTCCGGTCCGGAGCTCGGAGCTCCGGGCACATCACTAATATGAAGACATTTAACTTAAATTTTATATGTGTAAAATTTCATTTAAATATTATGCAGCATAACAGTTTTTCACCCAAAAATAAGGCACGCACGCTCCGTTTGCAAGAGAATACAAAAAACTGCAACAACTGGACGAATTTGTAAATAATGTAAAATAAAAATATACTAAAGTTAAAATCCTTCAGGCTGAAATTAAGGGCGTAGCCGCTCGCCGTCAGGAAGAAAAGAAGAACAAACGCGCGAAAAGAAAAATAACAAAAAAAGTTGCCAGAGATGAAGTAACGTATTATTATTAAGTTGCGTCAGGTGTTTTTCTACACGTGATATTTTATCGAAGAACGAGTGGTTACTTTACCACCCTGCTGTTTTCACCCTAATAAAATTCGTCTTTAATATGAAAACAGCACGATATAAATTATCTTTAAAAAATTAGAAAATTAGACATTGAAAAAACGTAAGAAACAAAACGCTACTCTAAAAAAATATAAAATTATAAAAAAACGTTTTGTAGTTTCAAATGTCAACAAATTTTCTGTGCTTCTCACAAAAGAGTAAACAAAATAAAATTGAGTATTTCAGAAATAATTTAAGAAAATTCTATTTTTTAACAGGATATCAAATAAAATTAGGTGAACGCCAAATATGTATAGTGTACATATAACGTATTATTACCCTGTGGTAGCCACAAACAAGCAATTCAAGCTTTTTGTTAAGTATGGTGTTTTTAAAAACACTTAAAAGAAGAATTTTAAACAAACAAGCAAAATTTATATAGATCATAATAATTAATTTTATTTACGTTTTAATTTATTTAGCGTTAATAACAAACTCCACAGAAGCAAAGCAGCAAGACAAGCAGAGGAAAACACCAAAACCCAACACAATAACGAGAAACAGAGCACAAACACCACAAAAAGCCCACCAAAAAGCAACCAACACAAACCCACACACAAAGAACCCCCAAAAAACCACACCAACAAAAACACCGCACACCACACACAAAAAAAAAACCACAACCATAGAAACCCAGCCCAGCAGCCCGAAGCAGCACACCCCAACACAAATTATTTAGCGTTCAAATCAATTGTCCCGAATGCTTGGAATTGATTTGTATTTTAAAAAAGAATATCAACAAGTGACTGGAAGTTTTAAAGAGCGAGGTGCCCGATATACTCTGATGAGACTTTCTGCAGTAATTTTTAATTTCAATTGTTTAGGTTAAATATAGAAACTAAGGAATAACTAAATAGCTGGGTTGTGTATATTATTTCACAAAATACAATATAGCAGACCATATGAATTCGTTTGATTATTTGTGACATGTCTGTCGCATTAGAAAGAATGCATAAAAGTAGAAAATGTCCGATTGTGTGTTAAACAATTGTTTTAATTATGCTACCCACAGTTTTTAAAATAATTTACATGAAGATTTTTTCACGTAATACTGTAGATTATTCTACATGTTAATCGCGACATCGCAAAAAAAACTGCAAATACAGAACTCTAATGAGTTGTTTTAACGTAATGCTGTCAAATATTTAACATTTTTTGTTAAATCTGTCATAAAAAATATTATTCATGTTAAAACATAAAATATCTGTAAATAATTGGTTTTCTCGACAGTATTATATAGGAAAATTTTGTCTATGAATTTTGCGTTTACAGTTTTTTAGTTTAAAAACTGCGAACGTAAAACTCTAAGGGAAGGGAGGGAAAGCACCAGGAAAAAAGAAACGCAAAAAAAAAAAAAAAAGAAAAAACAGCCCAAACACACAAACAAAAAAAAACAAAAAACAAAACAAAAAAAAAAACACACCAAAACCCAACAAAAAAAAAAAAAAGAAAAAAACAAACAACAACCCCCCCCCACCCAAACCACACCACCCCCCCCCCCCCTTAAGGCTGGTTCATTCATACTTATGTAAAAACGTCCTTTGGACAAAGTCCAAAGGCCGTTTTGACATACATTTATACGCTGTGTTTGTCCTTTGGACTTAGTCCAAAAGACGTTTTTATATAAGTATGAATCAGCCTTAAGATGAGGTTTTTTCACGTAATGTTGTCAAATATTTAAAAGTTTTTGTTGCATCAGACGTATAAATTATTTTCTGTTAAAGTGGAGAATAATTTGAATTATCCCATAATGTATTACGTGGAAAAGTTTCATCTAGGAGTTTTACGTTCACAAATTTTATTTCTACTTTATGAAAAATCTACATGTGAATTGCTTAACATATAATTAGAACAACTGTTTCACACACACACACACATTCGGGCATTTTCTACTTTAGTGCATTTTTGATGTTAGCAATTAAAAAAAACATTTTAGGAACAAAAAAACAAGGGAGTAATTGCCGCCTCAGCTGGTAATCATGCCCTTGCGCTAAGTTACCACGGGGAACTTTTAAAAATACCCGTGACAGTGGTGATGCCCACGATTGCGCCCTTGATGAAAATAAACACTTGTCGAACGTACGGTGCAAATGTTATTATAGAAGGAGCACACATATCCGAGGTATTCATGTGTTATATTTGCATTTTTATCTCAATTAGGGTATATGAATAAGTTTTATCTCAAAATAATATACACGTTACATCCAAATATCCGAAAATAGCAATATGCATATCGGAGTCGATTTATTAAAAAAATAATATAATATTTTCCTAGCTAACCGCTTTTAATAAACTATTGTATTTTGTCAGACTAATGGATTAGTAGGGTAACTGACTTAATTTCGGCCACCAATTTAGGGTGTTAGAAAATTGGCTTATTTTTAAAACACAAAAGAACTAGCACAAAAGTAACTGGATTAATGTTGAATAAAGTGTTTTTGCAAAAGTTTTTTATTTTTGTTATTCTACATTACAACATTTTCATACAAAAAGTGAATTTTTTTGTGATTTTCCTAATTTTTGTTTTGTGTTTAAACTGCATGAAAATTAGAACAAAGCAATATATAACCTTAAAATATCTTCTATTTAAGGCTCAAAGTTGTTAATTTTGATGTTTTGATATTTTCTTCAAAATCATTTTGCAATGCGTTTAACTAACTGCGCATTTTAAAATTCCGTTAATTTCCGCCACCTGAAAATTTAGGTGAAAGATCCTGCCGTTTTTTGCTGTTTTTAAATATCATTGTACTACCATATTTATAAAGAATTTTTTTTTGCTCGTTTGACTTTGTTTTGACGTTTTTTAAGCCAAAAATAAAAATTGAACAAAAAATACAAATTATTAAAACTTGTTTTTTTAAGGGTTTGACATAATTATTTAAAGTTTTGCTAATAACTATTAAAGTTCGCAAACGGGAAAAAATAAGTTATATGTACCGAGAAAAATATCTAAGGTTAAATTTGCAACCTTTAGAAATTTTTATTGTTTGTTTAAGCAATAGTTATGGCCAGTTATTTTGTGGGTGGCCGAAATAAATGGCACGCGCCTTAATTTCGGCCACTTTAAAAAAAAGTTTAAACCTTCACTGATTTTTAAGTGTAACAGAAATATTCAAATTTTGCACTGAAATAACAAATATAGCTATTGTTTGATTTTTAGGCCAAATTTTGGCTTGATTAAAAAAGCCAGAAAAAACTGATTCAAAAAAATAAAAAAGGGTGGCCGAAATTAAGTCAGTTACCCTACTGTAAATTGATTGCTTATTCAGCCGTATTATGCTTATTATAACGCAATATTTTTACGTAACAAAAAAATTGGATTTGTTTTTTTTATTGTAAAATATTAATATGATTGTCACATAAAACCTTAAATATCACGTAACACGTAAGCAGAATTGAAATCTAAAAAAGCAATCACGACCATTGAATCACCTTAATTCTTTAGCTGGAAAACCGCGCGAGAAATATTGGTTGTACTATTCATTATATTAAACGTTCTATTAGCTTATGCAAATTAAACAACAACGTATGCAAATTATTTCCCACGAGAGATTGATTCATTGAATGATATTATAGATATTTTTGAAAACTTAAATTAAACTATTTATATTTTATGAAACATTTTATGCTGTATATAAATGTCCTTTGACATAAATTTTAATGATTATTTTAATTTTTATAGTCAAAAGAAACCGCAATGAAAATGGCCGAAGAAAAAGGTTTTTTATACGTTAATGGGTATAATTTTGTAAAATTTAAAAATCAATAATCAACCTTTAACGCAACATTTTAATTTTAGTTGTGTGTTTGAGAAACTGTAATATGTTTTTAAAATATGTCATACCTTAATCATTATTATTTTTAAAATTAGTATTTATTAAAAAATAATTTTATCATTTTAATGCATTTTATTAATAGTGATTTAAAAATTTTTTAAGCAATAACGTCTGCACTTATAATATATTTTATTTTAATTTAGCTGTAATCACGCACAAGGTAATTTGACTTAAAGTCGACCGGGCCTTAATTCGGCCATCGGCTGTTATTTTTGCCATACGCTAAGTTATGAAATAAACTGTTTACGGTTAGACAGATTGACATGTCACCAATCTAGCTATTCCCAGTTCATTTTATAACTTTGCGTATATAAAAAATAGCTGCCGGTAGCTGGAATTAAGGCCTGACCGAAATTAAGTCAGTTATCTTAATATTATTTTTATTTTAATTTAGCTATGATCACCCACATATTTTGGCCGGTGCTGGCACCTGCGCCTTAGAAATTATTGATCAAGTATTTTTTATATTATTTCTCTAAAATAAAAAAAATAGTGACTAAAATTCCACTTGGTTATTTTACCCGAAACAACGTCCCCACCCTAATTAAACGACGTATATAAAAGTATTTTTTCTTTGTTTTCTTTGCGTCAAAATTTTATACCAACGCTTAAACTTGGAATGTTTTTATTTCTCATAATTTTAGTCAAAGTTATGCAAAGTTGACCTGATTTGTACGCTTATCAAAAACGGCTCAACTTTTTATAGGCTTTTTCTGATTAATATTTATTACTTAAAATTATGGTTCCTCGAAATAACAAAAAAATTTTACACCGTATGATTAAAGCCAACAATAAATATTTTCATTTATTTTTAAAGCTATCAGGGCCCATTTTACTAGAAGCCCGTTTGTTTATCTGCGGATAAGTAGTGATGAATCACCGCGAAAATGTTAACGCGCTATTTTTTTTAAATCTAACTAACTCAGTTTACCTCGTTAAATTTACCTCGAAAACTTTTTCCAAAAGCTTAAGCAAAATTAGTAAAACTTTCCTTAAAATTAAACAAAACTTTAACTATTAATTTTATCGAAAGGTTTTTTTATTGTTAGATTTCGCTTAGGTTTTAAAAAACATAGGCTAAGTTTCAGGAAAAAACTGTCGTGGTAAATTTGTCGAGGTAAATCGAATTAACCTTAAATCGCTCGTAAAAAAGATTGAAATTTAAAAAGTGAGTTTGCAACTGTTAATTCTTTGGCTGGTAAATTCTGCAAACAATATTAAACGTATTAGAACTGAACATCATACTGAAACATTATACATTTGACGTGTTGGATGTGCGCCGCCAAATCTGCCGCCAAACTGCCGCCAAATAGCCGCCAAACTGCCCTGCCACCATTTAAAAACTAAGGTTTTAACTCAATTATATGTAATTAAATAATGTTAATCATATATTTACATCTTTAAACAATTTTTTATAGTATAAAAAACTTAATCTTTTTTTATTCTACAAAAAAATTGAAAACAAAACCTTTTTTTGTTGTTTTTTTTTCACGGAGATCTCCTGTTTAGGAAGTAGCTGAGCAGACGATAGCTTATTGCACTGTGGGGCATTTTGCTCCAGCAGTATAGCTATCAATATAAAAGCAGTTACCAATTTTCAGCAAGCACCACACCTACTTTTCAGCGCGCAATATAATCTAACACGGTTTTACTCGACTTTTTTTTAAGTTAAGCCTATGCGTTCCTAAGCGCAAGAATATATAACAAAAGAGAACACTAAATTGAAACTAAACTAACAGAAACTGTACACTAAATTTTTGACCAAAATTTTGCGAAAAAAGTCGCACATTTGAATTCGTGTGTCACTTTTCTTCCAAAAATCCGCCATTTTCTGCTAGTTTTTCCGCGCTGCGATTTTTAAAACAATGTAAGTTTTCACGCAGTGGGGACTGCGACTTTTGTTGCACTCTATACTGCTTTATTCGCACTTGCGATTATTTTCGCACTGCGAGTCTGGTTGCGCAACTAAAAAAATACAGACGCTGGTAGTCATTTTCAATGGAGTAAAACACTTCGAAACTTGTTTTATTTAATTTTAAAACGTTGGAAAGTTACTTTATTTTATTAAAACTAAAAAGTTTTAACATCTTAAAATAAAAAAAAGACTTTTACTCATTTAAAAATAAAATTTTCGCTCCGCTTTGTTTTTATTTTTTTTTTTTTGTTGTGCAGCCAGACTCGCAGTGCGAATAAAGCAGTATATAGTGCTAAAAAAGTCACAGTCCCCACTGCAAGAAAACTAACACTGTGTAAAAAAATCGCAGCGCGGGAAAACTAGCAGAAAAGGCGGATTTTTGCGAGAAAAGTCGCACACGAATTAAAAAGTGCGACTTTTCTCGCAAAATTTTTGTCAAAAATTTAGTGTACAGTCGGAAATTTTCTTGAGTTATATATTCTTGCTAAGCCTAAGCGAAGCCTTTAAAACAACCTAAACTTTAAAAAATAGCTGCGCGAAGAAAGTTTAGGTTGTTTTTAGGCTTTGTTTAGGCTTAGTAACGCGTAAACTTAACCTTAAAAAAAGTCGAGTAAAAAAAGTCGAGTAAAACCGAGTTTATATTTATAACACATTTTTGTAAATTTTAAAGTTAGAAAAATAAACTATGAATTAGTTAAAACCGTCTTATTATAATTTTTTTTACTTTAACGCCTTAGTTCCTAAATGGTGACAGTTTGGTGGAGGTTTGACGGCAGTTTGGCGGCAGATTTGGCGGCGCACATCCAACACCTATACATTTGCACGCAAACCATGCTCATGTAAATTATGTGACACGCATGTAAATATTTATTACAAAATATTTATTAGTTTGCAGAAGCGTGGACAACATTTGCCAAAGATATGTAAAATCCTAGTTCACTCAGGTGTGACAAAAAATTTACATAGCAGTGAGTAGTGACGATGTTACGGTATAAACAAAAATACACAATTTACAAAGTCTATAGGTATTTTTCCATTTGCATGCAGAATGATCCAATTTCAATCACAGCCCAGTTTAGTTTTTTTTGCCCCATCTTTAAACAGCCCCTCTTTTCTTCTGCTTAATTTCTAAATTAAATTATTTTTTAAAACTGCGTAAAAAATCGGACAGTTAACGAAGCTATAAAAAATATATTATAGTACGATTATGAAATTGTATCCTAAAAATTTTAAAATGGTCTTCAAATACTATATTAAATATAATTTGTCATAGGTACACGATATAGATGCGGTGGTAATACCAGTGGGCGGAGGAGGTTTAATTGCAGGAATGGCAACTGTTTTCAAGTATCTTTATCCAGAAATTTTGATTATTGTAAGTTTTCGCAATGTTCTATTCATGCTATATGCTAAAAATATATGCATTTGATAACAGCCGGATACGATAAAGCTTATCACATTATGGTAAAAGTTGGATAAGTATTTTAAAGGGGGATGTAACACAGTTTTTAAAAAAACGCTAAATTGTATGATATCTTAGAAAATTAGAAAAAAAGTTTTGTTTATCCATTTAAAATTTTCTTAGGACATTTTTTAATGACAATAAAAATCTTTAATAGGGCACCAAGTCTTCCTGTCACAAACATTTATATGAATTATGCTGTTATACGTTTTTAAAACAGTACAACAACACGCGTACAAATTTTTCGCAACATTGATTTTTTAGTTAAAATTTTAAGAACAATTATTTGTAGGGGGCAGAAGCGGAAAGTTGTCCAAGTTTCACTGAGGCCATGAAAGCTGGAAAGCCTGTATATACTCGACCAAAATCTACCCTGGCTGATGGTAAAATATCATGCTGTTTTTTGTAGATATTTCTGTTGTAAATTCGTTTCATTTCATAAATATAGATTTTCAGTGAAGAATCACAGGTTTTTGCAAGCATGCCGTACGCTTTTTACTGCGCACATTAAGTATATAACATAAGAATCTAACCTCTTCACACTCACTAAACAACATCGGAATTGTTAGAGTATATTATAATCATGTTTTTTAATAGTAAAATTTAAATGTTTCATAATAATTTCGTAATAATTTAATTTAGGTTTATCTGTACCAATGGTAGGTGTTAATGCTTTTGCAACTGCTCGCAAACTGGTAGACAAACTTGTTACTGTCACGTAAGATTTATAGAGAATAAATTTGGATTAGTTTGTCAAGATACTTTTCTCACTAATTTGTTTTAAGCATGCAAATCATCAAACACCTAAATTTTTCAAGCGTTAATCTGAGTTAATACCGACAGTTTTGTGTAAATAACGTGTGATGTTTAAAGTATTTTCTCCAATCAATATATTTCGACCAAAATCACGTTAAAAATAGTTTGCATAAGCATGGTTGGCACATAGCTGATTGGTCATTCCGTTTGATGTTTATTTCAGTAATATTATGGTTAGCAGTTTTTGCGCGGGTTTCGAACAAAAAGTTGCTTCAAAAACGCACTTTTTAGCTAAACCGTACGCAAATTATTGTGACTTTGGTCGATTGGAAACAAAATTTTTTTGTTGTATTATTTAGTGCTTTTTGTGAAATTAAAGAAAACATATACGCAACAAAAAAGAACATAAAAAAATATTATGTTTGAATTTTCTGCATGACCCCGTGAAATCGTATAGAGGACATAAGAAAACCTTTAAAAAATGAGCAGTTATAACAGGTTAAAAAACGCCTTAGAGCAATGTTTTTAATCACTTTTTTACAAAATATTAAAAAAATCAGTAACTGTAACCATTAAAAATTCATATTTCTGTTCAAAATTAATTTGATTAAAATGAGATATATTTTAATCGTAAATTTTAATCATTTTTGCTTAAATTTTTGATTTATTTAGTTGCTAAATAGTTAATTAAATACCGCAAGTCATCGAGGTCAGCCAGCTTACCTATAAAAAAACGAAGTTTTAGTATTTAAATTAAATGTTTATGTTATAAAGATGATAACAAATTTCAGGGAAGAAGATATTGCTAGATCTATTTTGCGATTAGTGGAAATGGAAAAAGCTGTAGTGGAGGGTGCCGGTGCCGTCGGTTTTGCCGCCTTACTTTCTGGGCATTTGCCTGAACTCAAAGGAAAACGGTAAAAATATTGGAATAACATGAAGTCCAACCTTTTTAAAATCATTTATTTTTCGCTTAAAAACCCGGATATGCAAGGCCGCACAAGCAGCACTAATAGCATAACCAAATACATAATGGGAATAACAACAATATCAATATGATATCATCATTTTCACGTAGATCGTCACCGTCCGGAATTGATCTTTCAAGCTTCAGTACGCCAGACAAGCGTTTTGTCACTGCACCACGACTTTGATTAATTTTAAACCAAATCAGCGTTTACGCTTTGCTCTCCTCTCGTCCTTACTAATGAGGTGCACATGAGAGATATTGTTTTAGTGTTGGACAATCCAATTTATGCTTCAATGCCAAGCAGGCGGCCTAATTCCAAAACACTTAAAGCTTGTTCATACTTAAGCCAAAACGTCCTTTGAACAAAGTCCAAAGGACAACTTTAGAAAAGTCAAAACTTCTTTTAGACAAAGTATAAATGCTACTTGAAATACTGTCCTTTGGACAGTCTATTTTGTCCAAAACAAAAGACAATCCAAAATGTCCAAAGGACATTTTGACGGCTGTGTTTGTGCTTTAGACAATGTCCTTTGGATTTTGTCCTTGGGACACTTTGGACTAAGTATTTACCAACCTTGAAATTACACTAAAGACGAAAACAATTTTAGTATTTACAATAATAATCATAGCATACCCTTTCCTTAAATCCTCTAAAGGCTGGTTCATACTTTGTCCAAAGTGTCCAAAAAACAAAGTCCAAACACAGCCGTCACAATGTCCTTTGGACTAAGTGTTCATTCTTTTTTGTCCTTTGAACAAAGTCCAAATGACAAAAAAAGTTTTTGGACAATTTGACCGGTCCTTTAGATATTTTGCTTTGTTGGACTGTTCAAAGGACAGTATTTTAAGTAGCATTCCTACTTCGTCCAAAGAACAACGTTAAGAGGACATTCAGATGGTCCAAAGGAATTTTGGAATGGTCAAAACTTGTCCTTTGAATTTTGTTCTTTCGACATTTTGGACGAAGTATTAACTAGGTGCCATTGAGCCACCAGGACCGTGCTGACCTTCGGGCAGCACCCAACGGGCCTACGGGTACCACCTGGTTACTGGATCTTTTCTCTCATAGAAATAAGTCCAGCTTGGCATGGCTAGAAAAAGATTGTTGTACGTCGGCCACACATGGCAGTTTTCCATCTAGCATTCCAGTGGACAAATACAGCTCTATTGTGTGTAGAGTTTGTACCACTGGCCCTGCAGGAACACGTATACTGCCCGTGTACGACATTAAATAGTAAGATCAATATAAGGCGCTTAAAAAATCCTTTAGACGAAGACCTCGGAATAAGTGAACACTGAATGCAGTGAACACTAGCGGTAAAGGTTTGCAACGTTATTAATGTTGGACGAAGAGTCTTAACCATAGTGGGAAACTATTTTGCCCCTCTTGGCTTGTCTTAGCGCCTGCCCTTTGCATAATCTGCATTGGGAAGATAAGTTTCAGGTAATGCAACAACAACAACAAAAGTATGAACTAGCCTTAGAACTAAAAACAATTTTGTTCTTAGCGTTCATGCTGCACTGGTCCGTGTTAGTGGTGAGTTCCAATCAATTATTGTGTAAGATTATATAAACAGCAATTCCCGTTTTATATGGGAAAGATTGGGACATCCACTTAAATTTATATAAATTCCAAAACTTAATTATTAAAGGTTAAAATAAATTAAATTTGTTTTGCTACAGGTTCACCTCACCTTCACTTGTGTTGTGGAAATTATATAAAACTTACGCAATTCTTTAACAATTATATATTCAGCAAAATATTTTCATTTAATCTGCAAATTATTTTTGTTTTATATAATTGCGATTAAATTTTTTTATTCCTTGAAATAAGTCTTTCATTCTTTATTTTAAATTGAATCGTATTAAAATGAAAATAGTAAATCGGCATAGTAATAACAAAAATATATAGTACTATATATTATATTAAGGAAAAATATGTCACTCAGTTTCAGAAGCGAAACGATTTGGTGCCATTTTTTGAGCACTGCCATTATTTGTTGTGCGTATAAAATGGCAAAACAACTGCTCTTATTGAGGCATGTGTCGTGTAAATGGGCACTGCTCAAAATGTAACAGCGTTTTGCGCATATACTTGCATGCTAACTCGAACGCACTGCATTTTGTAGCACACTGCACTTTTTTAGCAATTTTATGCGCATATATGCGCATATAATGCACATAAAATGGCATAACAGCGGGAAACCAAAAAAATAAACCCACTAAAAAACCAGTATTTAGTTTGCACATTGTACACAAAATACAAACTTTTAGTATAGACATACAAAAATAAAATACAATACAATACACAAAAACATCTATTTATGTATTGAATTGGTTTTTATTTTTGTATTTCAATACAAAAAGTTTGTATTTTGTGTACAGTGTGCAAACTAAGTACTGGTTTTTTAGTGGGTTTATTTTTTTGTTTCAAGCGGTTGTGCCATTTTATGTGCAGTATATGCGCATATATGCGCATAAAATTGCTAAAAAAGTGCAGTGTGCTTCAAAATGCAGTGCGTTCGAGTTAGCATGCAAGTATATGCGCAAAAACACTGCTACTTTTTGAGCAGTGCCCATTTACACGACACATGCCTCAATAAGAGCAGTTGTTTTGTCATTTTATGCGCACAACAATTAATGGCAGTGCTCAAAAAATGGCACCAAATTGTTTCGCTTCTGAGACTGAGTGACATATTTTTCCTTAATATATTATATAGTGTTATATATTTTTGGTAATAATAATGAAATATGATGTCCGAAGTTACAAGAGACCGAATAAAGCTAGTTTTTAGACAACAAGAATGCTAAAAAGCGTTTTTTTAGTTCTTGATTATATACTAAGTGATGCGGGTTTAAAATTGGTCAATGAGGTAAGCTGAATATTACAAAGTGTTAGACTTACGTCATCGTCTGTTCCTTTAACTTATGAACCGCCTTTGTATGGGGTTATTGTTCAAAAAAACATCAACGGAAAATGTGACAGAATAAATTTACTAATTAAATAATTTTAATTGATATGAAATTATTATTTTTCAGAGTTGTTGTTCCACTTTGTGGCGGTAATATCGACACCACTGTTTTGGGAAGGTGTCTGGAACGAGGATTAGCAGCTGAAGGCAGATTGAATCGGTTTACTGTCACAGTATGTTTAAAAATTTAGAAAAATTAACGCTGATTCTATAATAGTTTTGTTTATTTCATGTCTCAATGATTCCGCCAGCTGGGTTAATGGTTGACAAAATATAGGTCAAAACAATTGGCAATCATTTATATCCTATTGCCCAACTGTTTCTATAGTTAGTTAGTTAGCACATGGAAATAAATTATTTTTCGAAAATGTGCTTGCACGTGAATTATTATTTTAAAACAAACCCTGTTTTATTGTATTGAAAACTAACTGCTTTTTTAACAGTGATGATGAGCTCAATTAATGCAATTGAAATTCCGGGTTCGAGTACTCCTGAAAGTTTTTTGCATTTATTTTTTTTACACTTAATGTAAAATAAAATTTTACATAACAAAAATAAATAAATTATGTTAGGATAATTTATGTCAAGAAACCTTAACACCGACTGAATGTTGCGTTCCTTAACCCAAATGTTTCTAGAAAAAAACCAATTAAAATGTAGCCAAAACATTCTCGGTTGTTGCTTCTTTTAAAAACTAAAAAAATATTATCAGTATTCACGAAACCGGCGAGTCATAAAATCTCTATAACACGACGTGCGAGCATTTTGATTTTCGTTTAACAAAAGTGTAAATTAATTAAAACTGAAAATCGGCATTAAAGTTAACCGAATTTTACAAGAACTCTGTAATTATTAGCAGATTTATATTTATATCTTTAGTTTTAGACCGTACAAGTAGTTTGTTTGTGTTTTTCTAAAAAAACCAAAAAGCACTCACTCCATTGTCATCCAGGCGTACATGACACGCCGACGAGGCCTCGCGAGTGCATACGATTCTATAGTTTAAACAATTCATAAAAATTAAACTAAAGTTTTTGATAATTCACAAACTTATTTATCTGACGTACTGTTTTTATAAAAAAGTATTATGACTAGCGTGACGTAAATTAGTCAAAACAATTAACTTTTTAAATCAATTAATAATTTCAAAATTAGTTAAAATTATTTAGTTGTGTATATTAACGGCAGCTGAGTGTGAAATGCCTTAAGTAAAACGGCTCAATTTTAGATAGCATCTGCTCGATGATAGAAGATTCTAATAGCTTTTTCTACTAAAACAGTTTCCTGGAATTTTTGAATTTCAGAAATTCCCAGCAAACACGTTAACATTTGAAGAAGTTTCAAATGACTGGTACTATTCGTGATTATGCGACTATATGTTTTGCCTTGTGGTAATGAAATTGGGAGGAGCTAAAAATTAGAGATCGTCATGTTTATTAGAATAAGTTTTTTCTCAAGCGCTCATTGGTTGAAAATGATTCATTAGCGGTCATAATGCTGTGAAAATATTTAATACTGAAGAGCTTCCGTTCAAATCGGAAGGTTTTGATCATCGTATCGTAACCAACACGTCCGTTAATAAACAACATTTACGTTTATGGATACCTGACACGCAATAATCAAGCTAAAAATGCTAGACAGTTTTTCTTGGTGTTATTTATAACAAGTTTTTGTTTGAATTTTTAGGTTAGTGACAGACCCGGCGGTATAGCGGAGCTTACAGCGCTAATAGCAAAAGCTGGCGTGAGTTTAAAAGATATTTTCCACGAAAGGGCTTGGATTAAAACTGATATATACAGTGTTCGGGTAAGGATACAAAAAACTTAAATTTTGTCTTTTGAAACACAAAAAATGTGGATCTATTTTAATTGACATTTATTGAGGAGATTTAAGCTTTGAGAACAGTAAAAAAGAATATTTTTAATAGTTTTCACTGGTTTTTGAAGATTCATGATAAGTAAATTATAAATTTTTGGGTTAATTTAATATAACAGCTCTGATTTTAAAACAGCTTTACTTAATTGACGTTTCGAAGCTCCACGTGCTCCTTTGTCAAGATTTTAACGTAAGTGGGTAAAAGGCTACTATACCATTATTAAGGAGGTCATAAGTAGTAACTGAGGGGTACCGTTTGGTATGGCATTCCCCCCTCCCCCAATAGTGGGTTTTTACTCACGTTAAAATCTTGACAAAAGACCACGAGGAACTTCGAAACGTTGATGAAGTAAAGCTGTTTTAACATCAGAGCTTTGTTTTAATAAGGAATTAACCCAAAAACTCGAAATATACGGAATATTTTTATCCTTATAGTTTCCTGCGATTTTTTTAATTTTTGGTTCGACTTTAAAAAATTAAATAGTTGGTGGTTTTATCTGAAGCTGAAATTATGCCATTATTTATTTTAAATCTATTGTGCAATTACAATATGACCAAGAATATCGTCTTTTATGTATCGCTGTAAGCCATAATTGTTACCGCATTAAATAAAAGTAAATTAAGTAAATATTAAATTACGTTAAAAATGTAATTGTTTATTAAATACTGCGTAAACTACATTTATTAGGTGCCCAAACAGGTATTACAGTTTTCTCATCAATTTTTGTGTATATTGAAACTGGATTTAGGTTAAAGTGGTAGTTGAAACCAAAGATAAGTCGCATGCAGACGAGTTGGAACAACTTCTAAAACAACATTATGAAGATGTAACATTCTTCAATTAAAATTGCTGTTTGTTTCAATTTTTTATAAATTATGAAATTTCAGTGTTTATTCTAAAAAAAGAAAGATTTAAAAATAATAATTTAACTGTGATATTATGTATTTGATAGTTTTTGTATTGTGTACAAATCTTTAGTTCATTTCAACGTAAATGTATATATTGTGTATTTACTAAAAAATAAAACTAAGTTAATCCAGGCAACTATGGTTGAATTATATTTGGCTGACCGCGAGAATCAGACATGCAGACATGAATTTGTTTATTAATATTCGCATAGTGCAGGAGTAGTAAAGACATAATTTAACATGCAAAATTGTGCGGTTATGACGTTTGTTTTTTTAAAACAAATAAGAACGCAGAATGTTTGTTTTAATTCCACTTTTTTTACAAAATATACAAAAATTAACCAATTTTAACCCTTAAAAAAATTTTCATTTGGGTTCTAAATTAAGTAGTTAAGTAATAATTTTTATTATAATATGGGTATCTTTATTATTAACCCGCTTTCGTTAAAAATTTTGAACGGCTTAATTGTGAAATAGTCGATTCAATACTGAAATTATCGAGGTCAGCTAGATTTTTTTTGCCTATAGTAATTAAAGTTGTTGGCTGAATGGTTGTTTAATAAACATTTAAACTGATATATTGTTGTAATTTATCACCGCAAACAATTTTTCGAAGTTTGAACGGTTGAAGACGCTGAGTCAAAAAAGTTAGTTCCTTAGAAAGTTTATGGTTTCCAGTAAACTTTTGTTCGCGTTTGATAGACCATATCAAGGAAAAATATTACTTTGATTATAAACGTTATAATAATAAAAAGCAAAAGAAGATAGACCTGTATTTTAAAACTCACGCACGTTTCCTCATACAACAGCGGTGTCCGCAGGGTGAAGAATGCATTTCGTCGTTACTACGTTATAAAATACACGTGACTGTGACTGATTCCGTAATAAAAAAGTTATAAGTCTAAAATAAGTCACAGTCATGTATTTTATACGAATTGTGGTTCATTTTGCCATAGTACGACGATTTTCATTCTTGCTATGATGGGTAAATCACGCCGTGGCGCTCTCGTGCCAGTCATGTTGCCATCTTTTGTACAACTATATAAACAAACAACGAACAAAATTTAGCTAAAAATTAACAAATTGCAAAAATTTTGTTTGGCAGAAAAATAGAAAATTATATTTTTTCAGAGGTTTTTTTGGAATCAACAATCAGAATACCAAAACAATTAAACCCGAAGGCTATCTAGAAGCGACAAAATTAACAAGCTGTGGGTTTTTTGCATAAAATTCGTAAATTTGAAAAATGACCGTTTTATTTTTTCTTTTTCTTGGAATGATAAGTCGATTTGCAATTTGTTTTTTTAATAATGTTAATTTTATTTTTTTTTTTTTCCTTTGCAACAGTTTTAACAATAATGCAATAAAAAAGAATGGATTGCGGGTATTTCTTAAAAAATAAACAGGATTAAGAATCATTAATATAATTTTAAATAAAAATTAAATAAACAGCGCTTAATTTTCATTTGTAAAAAGATTTTGTAAATTTCAGAAATGTTTTAGTCATTCCAAATAATTATAAATGGACTGGTTGGCAGTTTTCCAAAATGAAAATTTGCTTACTTGGGGACCGAAATTAAAGTAAATTTGCAGTTTCAAAGTATTATCAAAATTTGAAGGCCGTTTGGAACACGCTAATTATTTCAAAATAAAGTTTTCAAGGGGTTTTGCTAAAACACTTTTGTTTTTTAATTTGTCGCTACCTCGTGGCATTTCGGTTTAATTAATATACAGACTATTACATTTTGGAAAACTTTTATTTAAAAAAGAATAACAACAGTAAATCATAAATGATTCAAAACAACCAAGACAATACAGTCGAGTAAAAATGGTGCACTGAAAAACAAAAGTACAAGCGAGTATTCCGTACTAATTACTGTATAATACCAACATAATATTCTATAAATTACTTTTTTTAACACTTAAGTGACTGTAGCCCGTAGCCTATAGGCTACAGACTTTCTGAGAAAAACCCTCTAACAGTATTTATGAACATTGAATGTGTTACTTGTCGTTTTTAATAAAGATAAAGAGGTACATGTATAAGTTTATGGTATGAGTAAAAAGCATTGTATGAGATAAAATTGTAATAATTAAGCAAAGTTTTTAACAAATCGTCAAAATTATAATTTTTACGGTCCAAAAATGCACTTTGTAAGGAAAATTTGTAACGAGTTTTTAAAAATATTATTTTTACGCTTCAAAAAATTTTTTGACCAGAATTTACAGTGCATATACATATTTTTTACGTATGAAAGGTGCGTTTATTTTTTTAAATTTATAAAATATTTTCACAAAAATCTTGTGAATCATTATTATTAAGTAAAATTTAAGATTTGTTGATAATTCTCTCAATTTTTTCTGCGTTTTTATTCAATATTTTAAACTTATACTTATCCAAATAAAGCAGAAAAATAATTGTTTTGTCGGGTTTTTTACTTTAAAATTATTCTTGTTTTCCTGTACACCGTTAGTTGATTCCAAAATATAGTTTTTACAAAAATATATAATACTATATAGTATTATATATTTTTGGTTTTTATATTAAAAATTCTGGAAATCAGTCCAATTAATTCACAGACGAGTGTCTAGATACAGTCCTTATGCAACAATTTCATAATTTCCTAAAATTTATTTTCCTATTTTCGTCAGCAATTCCTGCTGTGCCCTGGCGGCGTTTTCGAATTTCCTCATGCGACGTTTGTAATTTTCTGTTCTCAACATTTTCTGGAGAATGTGAAGAGAAAACATTAAGCTCTTGTCGATTCTAGTGGGCGATGATCGGAGGTCTTTCGGGGCCAACAAATCGTAGTCGCTGGGCTTTTGAATTTCCACCAGGAAATCTATCAGTTTTTGCCGCAATTCTTCCGCTGAAGCCGGGGAAACTGCGAAAGTTAGAATGGCAGTGAAACATACAGACAAACAAACACCCCTCCAGATGCGGTGCATTGACATATTATGATCTAAATCAATAAACCAGTAAATTTAAAATGCAATCAATGATACTTTAATTAAAAATATTTCACATAAAAATAAAACCAAATTATATTCGAATTTCGGCTATATGTTTTGCTCCGTACAAATCAAAGTGGGATGAACTAAAAAGGGGTCGTCAGTCACTTTTATTGGGGATGTTTTTTCCCCATCGTTCATTGGCTAAAATTGATTTTATAGCGTCTTAATTCGGTAGAATTTTTTAACACTGATCAAATTCCATTCAAATAGGAGGTTTCTGATCATCGTGCTTGTAACTAAAAATATTGTTCAGACACATTTAGCGCCCCAATTAGGGCACGTCCTTAATGCGACCCTTTTAAATTGGAGCTTTCAAAAATTCAATTAAAGACGCGTCCCAAAAGGACATTGTGACCCTGATTATGACATTATTGGGACAAGCAGGCCAATATATTTTTTATTGGGGCGCGCCACAATAAAAGTACACCCTTTTACTTAAGACGATTAAACAATTTTTTTAAATTTTTAATTTTAAATTTTTGAGTTCTCCGGGCTTTTAGCAATGTTAAATCAGTTTTTTTAAATTTAGTTTATTGGTTCACAAAATATTTTTTTTCTTAACAGTAACATTGTGCATCCAAACTAATGTCAATTTTTATCTATATAATATTTCTATAGTGAAATAATGATTTTATTATTTTTTTAAAGCCCAAAGTTATAATATACAGGTCAGAATTGATCTAGAAACGTAAATGAAAAGCTTTTATTTTATAGCAAGAAATTTCAAATTAAGCATATTTTCATATGACCGCAAGCATCTATTACGTTGCAGCATTCATTAAGCTTCTTGTAGACAACACTGTAGCTTTGAGTTTTTTTAGATTTTAATTTATTCAGAAAATATTTTTTTGGAAGGCTTACTTTGAAAATCTAATTCAATGAAAAAAAAAAAGATTTTTTTAAAAATTGAACTAATATCCGAAAACACCCAGAATCTTTCTACAAAAAGTTTTTAAATTTTTTTTTATACTCTCATATATTTTCAGCTACCAAAATTTGCATATTTTAGATATATATTTTAAAAATTCAACGCAGGATTTTGTTACGTTTTATTTTTTTAAATCTTCGAAATACAACCTATTTTTAAATCATTAAATAAATCAGCTCAGAAAAGAAAAATAACGGTACCAGGTGTTTTAAGCTTAAGAAACATTTTATTTTAAACACTAATAAACGGAAATGTTCTATTATTATCTTTCATGACTACAAATAGTAAATATAAAGAAAGCGAAATTTTTTGAAGATTAAACAGTAAATAAATAATGTATATAACAATTTATGTTTACAAAACTTTAGTAATGAATGACGTCAGACTAAATAAATTAAATGACTGTGTATGTGGGTGTACGTGTGCGTGTATGTGCGTGTGGATGTGTGTGTGTTCATATGTGTGTGTTTATATGCGTGTGCGCGTGCATGTGCGTATGCGTGTGCGTGTCGAAAATGGGAATTATTGTCAGTTTGTTTTTGGTGCATTGAGATTGTAAAAAATATTTAATAAAGAAAAAAAGAAACAAACATTAAAATTGGGTTGATTGTGTGGTTTTTGATGTTTTGGTTGGTTTGGTTTGGTTTCGTGGCCACATTTTAAATTATTATATAAAAAAACGGGCTACTCACTAACTGGTGCTGTCTTTGACAACGAGTTGACATATTCTAAATAATATCTTTGTTCAAATAAAATATTTTTAATCTTTGGAAAAAACTATTTTTGCTCAAAATTTTAAATTATTTTGTTGTAAAATAATTTGATTTAATCAGCTGAAAGTCAGCTTACGTTTATTTGGTCTATAAATACACAACAAAAAATATTTTTCTTGGCAAAGCAATTGGGTGTAATCCAGCTAAACCTAAATGTACCTAAATAGATTGCAGTAGTTTGACGGCGATTGGGACGTGTGGGTAGCTGCGCGTATAACTTTTTGGAAATATATGCGCTAAAAATTGCTTGCAAATCTTCATCTTTCAACGACCTCAATACTACTTTTAATTTAGTTTTCATAACCTAATTCCTATAAAAATTGTTTGTTCTCCGAAAATTAATCTAGTGTCAAATTTTTAAGTGTTCCGAAATTCTACGAATTAAAAAAAGAATTATAATTTAAATTATTTTTAAGCGGTATTTTTAATTTAAATAATTTTTTACGGTTAAATTCAGCTTCAAAAGGTGGTACCTGGGCGCTGTTTCATAAAAGTTCCCAACATGCTGTTTTTTTGTTGAAGTCCATTTCTTTTTTGTAGAAAGCTACAAAGAAATGAAAATGCAATAGACTTTTGGAAAAACTAATAAAAAACCAAAAATTTGCATAAATGTTAATTGCAAAAATCCCTATGCTTTATCATAGGGTTTCATTTCTTTGTAAATATTTACAAAGAATCAAATGTTAGTAACATTTATGAAACAGCGCACTGGCGGATCCTTGAGCGATTGCGATTGCCTTTAGAGCTGACTACACCTGTCATGGTAAGAAATACACTAACAATTTAATGCAATCTATACTAGTCGATTAAAATGCATATTTCTCCTGGGATAAACCAATCATGAGAAGAGTAATTAATTAATTAATTAATTGTAAATTTAACGTCACGTTGTGGTTGTATGTACCGTACCTACACAAATTTTTCCCCTTTTCTAAATATAAAATTATGTGAAAAAGGCGATAAAAACTTAGTGTGGAAAAATTGGCACAAAAAAGTTAAGAATATAGATAGATAATAAAGATAGAACCACATAAAGCACATCTTGTTTTTGACGTAATTTTTTACTCCAAATAAAAAAGATAAGGTGATTGATAAGAACTTATTTAAAACATATATACAAATTAGATATATATGCAAATGACGCAATGAAACATTTACAAATATAAATTAAACTTTTAGAAGCAAAATAAGGCTAAATCTGAACATTATTAGAAAGTGAAAAATCAATAAAAAACGAATGCTTTTTGCGCAAACGATCCTTATATTTTATTTTAAAATATAACATAATTTCAAACAGCACTTAAAGTTCCCAAAACTTTAAGACTAAAAATTTTAGTTAATTTCGACCATCGTCTAAAAACTTAATTTTAGTTGTTTGAAAATATTCAAAAATATTCAAAAAGTAGAAAAACTCAAATTTTCAAAAAGTAGAAAAACTCAAATATTCAAACAGTAGAAAACTCAAATATTCAAAAAGTAGAAAACTCAAATATTCAAAAAGTACAAAAACCTTTTTAAATCATAAAAGAATTGTTTAGTTTTTACAATTATTTAAAATTTTGTTTCTATTTATATAAAATAATACGATTACTTATTGTTTAAGTTTTATTACTTAGAGGTTCTATTCGTATCAAAATTAAATATATTTAAAAAATATATATTATACAAGATTCACGTCTGTTTAACAACTATCGTTTTGTTAATATTAAAAAAATATAGCGTCTTAAATACTAGTTCTAAGGTAAAGTCAGCGGGTGACTGCGCCACGCAGACTTTGGAGTACTGAGGCTGAAGATTACAGGTTCAAAACCTGTATCGTCAATTTTTCAATCGTAAAGCTAAAAACAAGTAATTATTTTGCATGTTTTATTAAAAAAAAACTCGCTTAATTCGGCTTGATACTGGCTGAGTCGCACAAATGTAAGGACAAATGTGAACTAATCAAAATTGGGCGCTTATGGCATTTAAAAAATTAATTAGAATGCAGGATATTTTTAAATCCCAAATTTTAAGGTAATATACAAAAAATATTCAGTCAACTTTAGCCGTCTAAAAATCGGCTAAATCTAAAAATCCATTATATCACTCTATGTAGTTTGTACGAAAAGAAGAGAAGTGAACTGAACAGAATTTATCACGAGTAAATTTCGCTCGATGAATATGTCGATTTATATAATAGTATAAACAGTATAGATAAGTTTTTTGCTAAAAATTCTTTGTAAAACTTTTTTAAGCTAAGTAAAAAATTTTAAAAAAAAATTTTTTTGCATAAACCTCTTTAAAAATTCATTTTGAAATAAATTATAGGCAAAAAAAAATCTAGCTGTCCGTCTATTTAACAACAAAAACATTCAAAATTTTTCACTAAAGCGGATTAATAAAAAAGATTAAAAACTGTATTTTAATAATTATTTATTAAAATACATAATTTGTAACCTAAATGCAAATTTTTTAAGGGCCAAAGATGGTTAATTTTTGTATTTTTTGTGAAAAAGTGGAATTAAAAAAATTTGCGGTTCACTTTGGGCTGGCACCATTTTTTACGCAGACCGTTTTCTGATTTTTAATTCTAGTCTATGGTTGAATTATATCTGGCTGACGCTGAAAATTAGAATGCAGACATGAGCGGCCCAATTAAAATTGTGCGGTTATGACGTTTTTTTTTAAATAAATAAGAACACAGAATTTTTTTTAAATTTCATCTTTTTACAAAATATACAAAATTAACCAAATTAAGCGCTTACATAATTTGCATTTGGGTTTTAAAATAAGTAATTTGAGAAACTATTATAAAATACGGGTTTTGATCTTTATTATTAAACGGATTTCGTTAAAAATTTTGAATGGCTTTGTTGTTAAATAGTCGATTGAATACTGCAATTTTCGCAGTCAGCTAGATCTTATTTGCCTATAGTTGGGTTATCGGAAAGATCACTGGAAAATTGGACTGGGGCCTATTTCATAAAAATTGCTTGTAATTAATTTACAGCTGTAAATTAATAAACGCATATTTTTCTTTTGTATTTTTAATTAAAAAAGTATATTAATAAAATTGCGTTTAGAATTTAAAAAATTACATGTCTGTAAATTCCGTAAATTCCACAGTTACGTACGTATTTTTTAATTAAGAAAATAGGAAGAAATGAAATGCGTTTATTAATTTACAATTACAGAAATCTTTATGAAATAGGCCCCTGGTTTCGTTTTTTTTGCCCTGTTTTTGGACCAATTCCATTTTTCAAATACTTTTTAATTCAAAATTTACTTATTTTCGATAGCCTGTCGTCTAACACAGCAACAGCCTCCCTCTCAAAAATGACTGATAAACTGGTCAGCGTGTTTTCGGACCCAGTCCACTTTCCGATGACCAAAATGGTTTGAAACCGAAAATCAAAGACCGTTCTGTCTGGGGAAACTGAAAAGTACACCGACACCGTCCACCGACACCGACCACCTTTCCTTCTCAGATAGTTTTGCATTTTTTCACAAAAAAAAATTGTAGAAAATTGCAAAAAAACGCACACCTTGGGGTTCAGTACAGTTTTTTGCGATTTTATACTAATTTATTTGTAATTCCGGGTAAATATACAAACTTTTTTGTAATTCTGGGAAATATACAAACTTTTTTGTAATTCTGGGAAATATAAAAACTAAGCAACGAAAAAAGGGAAAAAATGTGTTTTCACCCACCCCGCGCAAGCAAAAACATAAATAGAAGCAGCAAATCACTCTCAAAAAAGTGTAATTTATTACAAACAGTGATCATTTTATCGAAACTTTAAGATAACTTATCGAAACATTTCCATTTTTTTTTTAAATTTTGAACCTGACCCAAAAAGGGGCCATAAATGGAGCTATTTTTGAGAAAATTGGCTAAAAAAGGGGCTAAGGGCTATTTCCAAATTTTTGGGGCTTTCGGTCTAAAAAAGAGGCTAAAAAAAGCCCCAAAGGGGCTAACCTAGCAACCTTGACAATTTAAGAAAACTTTTTCAATAAAAAAAACAAAAAAAACGGATGCAAGTTTTTTGTATATTTATACAAAAAGTTTTGTAATTCCTTGGATTTACAAGATAGTTTGTAATTTGTTGAAAAATCGCAAAATATCTTGCATTTTTTTGCAAGATAAGTTGCATCACAGCCAAATACAAAAAAATCTTGCTTCAAAGAAATAACAAAACTATCTGAGAGTGTTGCTGCAAATTATTATTTCTAAGCCTAAGCAAAACCTAAAAATTTAAATAAAATTACGGTAGAATTTGGTCGGTGTCGGTGGACGTGTCGGTGTACTTTCCAGTTTGCCTCTGTCTGCGTAAAAAACAGTCCCAGTACGAAGTAGACCGTTTTCAAAAGTTTTATAAATGCCGTCGTAATATTGGTAAAGACGGCATCATGAAGCTCATTGCTCAGAGACACTTTTCCGCGCCATTCAAGATTAGTTTTATTTACATATTTTTTATATTTTATTATTGCCGTATGGCTCTTAATGAGCGGTTAGAATCTTTGTTCGTTTGTTCCTATGGAATTTAGACATTTTGAAAAAACGATTAAGATAAAATTATAATTAAGATGAAAGAAATAACCACAAGAAAATGTTTTTTTTTACTCTGTGGAGTTACATAAAACGTAATTAGTTAAGTAAAGTAATTGTCACGCAAGTACTCTAATACCTCATGCGAAAAATTAAAAAAAAATTGGCGCTTTTCACACAAGCAAAAGCTTAATTGCGGGTAATAACGTAAATATAAGGGCGAAGTTCCGGAGTTAGAACAAAGATTTTAGTGCAAAAAACCAACTCAAAATATTAAACACAGAAAATATTTTTGGGGGAACCAAAAAAAAAAACAAACGAAAGTCAAAAAAGTCTAGCAAATTTAGCTTATTAAAGTTAAAATGTTTTAGGCTGAAATTAAGGGCGTAACCGCTCGCCGTCAGGAAGAAATGAAGAATGAACGCGCGAAAGTAAAAATAATAATAAAAAGTTGTCAGTGAAGATGTAACCAATTATTATGAAGTTGCGTCACGTGTTTCTACCCACGTGATATTTTCTCGAAGAACGAGTGGTTACTTTACCACCTAGCTATTTTCACCCGTATAGATTTTATCTTTAGTATGAAAGCCGGGCAGGTTTAGCAAAATTTTTTAGGTTTCTAGCATTAGAACAATATTGGTAAGATTTGGAGATATAAAAACATATGGTAAATTCCTGGCTGAAGAGCTATTTAAGGTTTTGTTTGTTTTTTTTTTCAACAAGTGCCATCCAAAACGATTAACCGCGCGGTGGCTTAATCCATTTAATATAAGGAAAAAAACGTTTGCGGGTATTTCCTGCCTGATACTACATGTTTCCACAAAAATACTTTTAAATTTATGTATTTCTGAGCTCAATTTTGTCCCGAAACCTTTTACATTAGGATTTTTTAATTTCATTTACATTCGATTCATATGTGGTTTAAATGGTGCTGTAACTAGTTTTTCTTTGAAAATAAACTTTATTTATGACGCGTTTATTCTTAGATTCCTACACATACAATTCAATATGTGTAGAAAAATCAATCTAGAACTTTAGGCGTCAATTAAAAAATTTTATAAAATAACTTAAGAGTTGCTGTATTTTTCAGAAAAAACCTCACCCAGTAACATCACAAATTTTGTAATAATTTTTGACTCGGTTTATTAAAAAGGATAATTATTGTCGCTAATTGATCCGATTGAAAAATTTGGAGCAAATAAAAAAATCCGGAGCCTAAAATCTCAGGTAAAAGCTAAAACTTCCAAACTGTAACCTTGCAAACTGTCTATTTGAAGCTTACTGTAAGTCTTAGTGTGAAATTAATTTTAATCTCAAAAGAGCTCAAGGTTTATTTTATATGATGGTTATGTAATAAAATAATAAGTACTTGCTTTTTGATGCTCTAAATTTCCTGTTTCACAGTAATTTTACTATTTACGGCTCTTAGATCCTGTAACAACTATAATGTAACAAATATTATTATTGTTAAAATTGTAAAATTAATATTATTATCCTGTAACAAATATTATTTAAATTATACCGTAAAAAACTTTCACATTTATTAAAAAAGGAAATATTTAAATAGAAATGTTATTCGAGCTAAAATGAAATAAAAAGCAAACGTTATGATCAAAAAACACTAATCATTGGAAGTCATGATGTTTCGTTATCAGATAAAATCAGCTGGGTAATAGATTTACTCAACTGTTATCAAACGCTTGATCTTTTAATCTTATTTGTTTCGAAATAGTTAATTAATTCTATTAATAGTCAAGTCAGCAACGTGTTTATAAAAAAATTAAGAATAAAACTATAGGAGTTATGACAGTTTGAATGCTTTTAATTGATTTCAATAGCAATCTTAAAATGTCACGCGTTAAAAGGTCAGCTAAAATGTATATTGTGTTGACTTTTGTTTTTTTAGTTGTTGTCAACAGGTATTTGCGAAAACAAGTAAATAGGTATATACATGTAAGCAAGTACATGAAAAACTTTCACCTTTAAATTTATAGGTAAAAATGTAACTTAACCACTTATATGACTCGTTCAAATCCAGCATCGAACATTTAGCAACTTAGCTAATTCAAGTCCTCTAAAATCAAGATATAAATACTTCAACAAGTTTTGACACCTGTGTGAGTAATTATCATTAAAATGATAAGCTTTTCTTAAACACTATAATTAAGCGGATTGTAACATATTGTTTTATAACATATTGTTATAATTTAAAATTAATTATATTATTATCAAAAAAATATAAATTAAGCAGTTACTTGTTATAGTATAAATATAATATTATAATTGTCAAAAAAATATAAAGCTTTTTGTATGTTGTATAATTTTATTATTATTTTTTTAATTTTTAAGGCTTAAGCTTTGGTAGCTGAATTTGGTCTGAAAATAGCCTCATGGTGAATGTAGGATACAAAAAAATCAGCAGAATTTTCTAAAAAGAAGAAGGGTGATTTGATAAAAAAAAAGTATTTTAAAAGTTTATTTAATTTATTTTTATTTTGCATAAAGCAGCAAAAATATATAATACTATATATTATATTAAGGAAAAATATGTCACTCCCTACTAGAAGTGAAACAATTTAGTGCGCCTAAAAACTAGCAGTATTTTCGGGTTTGCTGTAATTGGCTGGTTGTGTCCTGTTTCGCGAAAATACTGCTAGTTTTTCAGCAAGTACCATTACACGACACTTGCCCAATTAATGGCAGTTGTTTTGCTATTTTTTGTGCATATCAATTAATGGCAGTGCTCAAAAAATGGCACTAAATTGTTTTTCACACTTTCTAGTAGGGAGTGACATTGTTTTTTTCCTTAATATAATATATAGTATTATATATTTTTGCTGC
>JASAMX010014850.1:0-16567 GCA_030248175.1 Microlaimidae sp. YZB2_3
ATCATGGTGATCATTTAATATGTATATGTTTGATTGCATATGGATATAATTTATAATATATCATTTTGAAGAGGTTTCAAGTCTATCAACAAAACTAATCAAAATAGCTTAGTGGAACTTACTAAATTAGAGGCAAAAATATGGAAACAATACAATACTGTAACAAACAAAATACCAATAATGAAACAACAAAAAGCTAATAATAATAAATGTTAACAGAAGCCAATAAAAGCATATTCAGTCTTGAAGACAACTAATAATATTCAAACTTTGTAATTCAGAGATTTTAAGGATGTATTTCAAAAATACTCGTTTTTCCACATTCTCTGGCTTTAAGGATGCTCTGTCACCTTCTGAAATCAATTGAGCCGCTTTAAAAGATCTAAAGAGGCGCAAGGTGCTGACAGATACTTTTTTGCCATCTAAATAAGTGATGGGAACATTTCTGGAAATGGAGTCTGCCTCTGGAAGATATCAGATATTTTCCTTTGCTTTTTAGTTGCAGGTTCCTCCAAATCTTTTAAAATGTACAGACTTTCCTTTCTCTTTATCTTTCACTTTCTTTTCCTCTTCTTTTAATTTCTTCAATTCTTGCAGACTCTTGTATTCCCTGGGATGGGAGGTTTGAAGATGACGCCATAATGGACTTGGTACTATGAGATTTTGGATCATTCCCTCTTTTGTATTTCTGTGGACTTGGGCAGACACAATTGACAAATGGCCTTTGTCTCATCCTCAGGCTTTACCTTGAAATGTTTCCAAACTATGCCCATTACACTCATCTTTCTTTCTTGCCTTTTATTATAATTAAAATTTATGTATGTATTTAACAACCTTTAAAGACAAAAACCATAAACGCGCCAACACAATGAAGAAATAGATTAGCACAGCAAGAATAATGAAACACAGATTATAAACACTAATTATCATAAAGCAAAGCCAGGAAAAACAAATTTGCATATTGATGGGGAGTATTATAGGTTACACCGAGAAGATAAGAGAAAAAAGAATATAAGAAAAGAATAAAAGAATACCTAGTTAGATACATTATAGTAAGTACAAGTGACATATTTAACGAAACAAACTGCCATCCTAACTGAATAAATCAAGTAAGTAGGAAGCATCTAAAGATTCTAAAGGACAGAATACATAGATGTGTGATATTTGTGATACAAAGAGTCGCCAGGTTGTGATAAAAAGCATAAGTCAGGATCTTAAATAAAAGTTAAAAGCATAAAAACAGAAGATTTAAGCTTAAAATCACCAAAACAATTAATAAAATCAACAAAACTGTAATAAAATATAAAAAAAAAGAATTTAAAATAAGATAAAATATATTTATAACAAATAATATGTAAAACCATTCAAAAAAAGAAAAAGTCCGGCAAAAAAGTCTGGCAAAATAAAAAAGTCCGGCCCGGACCGGACCGAAAATGGCCGAATATCTGGTCTTGGCCGGACTGGACCGGATATCCGGTCGGGCCCTAGGTGCACCCCCCTAGAGCCAAAATTTTGGACCCCCCCTAGAAAAAATTCAGGGGCCCCCCTCCCCCTCAAAGCTCGAGAGCGGTCCGGCCTGACCCCCCCCTAGCGAGGCTGACCCCGCTCCCCCCCCCCTTCCGACCAATTTGGAAGTATATTTTTATTTACTGTCAAAAACACGGGTTTTTAGTTAAAAACAGTGTTTAAATACATTTTTAGGCCTAAATAGGCTGTTTTAATACATAAAATTCAATATTAGACCTAAAAACACTAAATTATTGAGTTAAAAAAATTTTGCTAAAAAATTGAACCCCCTGACCCCCCTTAATTTGAAATCTCGCACCCAGGGTCGACCCCCCCTAAAAAGCCAGGGGGGTCCGGACCCCCCCTAAAAAATTTTGGCCTTCCACCCGGCGGTGGACCCCCCTAGCGGACCCGACCAAAAACACCTATGCTTACAACTGGGTACCAAAAACCCCAAAAAGGAGACACATAAGGACCAAAGAGCCAAAAGGAAAAGAACTGTTTAAAAATAACGTTTACATGCGTAAATCCACATCGTAGGAGGGACCAAAGAGCTAAACGTAAAAAAACCGTTAATAAAATTTTTTATATAAATTCGAAAGTTTGAAACTTTGAAATAGGTTTTTAATTATTTGTAAAGTTTAATTTGTCACATATTTGCGACATTTTTTTTTATTTTCCATGCTTTTAAAAAACAAATTTTATTACTTTATTCTAATTAAACAATCTTTCTCTCTGCCTGGGTGTGATACTTAAAATATTTCTTGACGACCAGTGAACTAACTAAGTTTGGTTTTTTTGTCCTTCTTACGTTACATATTTATATTTTAGCCAATAAAGACATATATTTGAGTTGTTTAAATTTTTTAATTCGTCTACTTAAGATAAATCTATTTAATTTACAAACTATATTATAGTAAGAATAATTTAAAAAATCATGCGTTCAGCGCAAAAACTCGTCTTAGGCGCGTGTGTTAAGCTATGCCAGGCAAGATAGCCGACTTTTCAGTTTTTCTCAAAAACAGAGTTTAAAATAATTCCAAAATTTCAAATATTGATCACATTTAAAATTATTAATTAAGGTAGAACACCACAATTAGATTTTAACGGCAGATCCTTACTAATTAATTTTTACTAAAGTGATTAGACCTGCTGATTCAATTTTTGACATTCATTTTTCTGTAAAAAAATGTTATCGTCGACAATCATCAAATAACATCAATAAAATACATGTCAAAAATACAAAACATTAATAAAAATTATTACCAAAAATATTAAATTTTTTCATTTTGAATTCAGCGTATCTTAATTAATAAAACACTTTTTTAATTAAAAAGCTAAAAATTTTAAAAAAATTTTTGACCTAACAAAGACTCAATCCCAAGGATCCGAGGATCTAGGCCCGACGTACTAAATACTAGGCTACTGGGTCAGCTGAGATTTCTCACTTAAAAGCCACTTTTAAACAAACGGTTCAAAATGTAGTTTCTCAGCGTCGATTACAAAAAATTAAACGAAAATTTGATTCTCTCGGATTTTAATGAAAGTTTGGAAATTGATTCTCCGAGTTTTTGAAAAAATTTGGAAAAAATTAAGACCTAAGTCTAATGAATACTTGGAATGTATTTTGATTAAAAAACAATTCAGGATTTTTTTTTTTTATTTTTCTTTTAAAAAAAACCATTTTTTTTAATTCTCTTCATATTTTGATTCATATTTTACTCCAAACCACATCTAAAAGTTGCCCTCTATTTGCTATTTGTCTATAACTTTTTATAAAATTGCGGAAAAAACTGAGTGAATCAAATTTTTTAAACGGCCAAAAACTGTTTTTGAGCTTTAGATTGATTGAAATATATCTCAAAATAGAACAACTGGTAAACAATGAAATTATTACCGTTAGATACATCATTGTTGAGTTTGCCAGTTTCCAGGGTTTCCATCAACCCTGGTGTGGTCCGTCCGGCACGCCTCTCGCCTTGCTCACCCCCTCTTCCCACTCCCGGAGGAGCTCAGCAACCGCTACGGGGTTTGCCCAAAGGTCCTCTGGTCCCAGTGTCGTATTGATGTGTGTGCATGTAAAAAGGTGTTGTGTTGTGTGTGTTTGTGTTTTGCATAGCGGGCAGTTTGGTGATGTGTGTTGTGTTGGATTGATTTTGTGTAGGTAGGAGTAGAGGAAAGGAGATTTCCCTGCCCTGAGTTGGGCGAGGGTTCTCCTGACCCCGCGAGGAAGATTTTCTTCCTCGTTGCTTATTGCTGGTGCTTTTGTTTGAAGTATTGGGTTTATTGGAGTGTTATTTATGTGGTTTGTGACTGTGTTTGTGTGGATTTGTTGTTTTAGTGCTTTGTAAGTTTTGTTGTGTATGTCTGTAGGTATGTTTGTTGTGTAGTTGTTGTTGTGAAATATTGTTTGCTTTTTGAGCCTGCTGGGTGCAGGTTGTTGTGTTAAATAATTAAGTGGGTTGTTTGTGTACATGGCCGCCAATTTTGCTTGTTTTGCGTGGAGTTGGATGTGTGTTGCTATTGGGAGGACTTTAGCCTCTGTGTGTATGATGTGTGTGTTTGTGTCTGTGGTGTGCCCTGTTGCGACCCTGAGAGCTGTGTTTTGTATTGTTTGTAGTTTGCTGATTTGTGTGTGTGATGTAGTGGGGCCCCAGACTGTGCTGGCATACTCGATTATTGGTCGAGTGATTGCCTTGTATGTGTGTATGAGTGTTTCTTTTGGTTTACCCCACGTTGTTGCTGTGAGTGCGTTTATGATTTTGAGTGTTTTGCGTGCTTTGCTGTGTGTGTTTGCGATGTGTGTGTTGAATGTAAGCTTGGGGTCGAATGTGAGCCCCAAGATTTTTGGGTTTTTGGTTGTAATGAGTGTTGTGTTGTTTATTTGTAGTGATAATTGTGTGTTGTACTCTGCAGGGTCTGGTGTGAATAGTGTGGATGTTGTTTTGCTTGCATTTAATGTTAGTTGGTTGTTGTCTGTCCATGCTTGTATTGCGTGTAGGTATGGTTGTATTTGTTGTTGAGCTATGTGGTGGTTTGGGTGTGATGCATATATTGTGATGTCGTCTGCATATGTTATGATGTGTACGTTTGGTGGTGGTGTTGGTATGTCTGCGGTGTAGATGTTGAATAATGTGGGTGATAGACAGGATCCTTGTGGGACTCCTGTTTTGATGAGTTTTTGTTTTGATTTGTAGTTGTTGTATGTGGTGTATGCTTTGCGGCCTTTGATGTAGTTGTTTATGAATTTTGTGATTGTTGTTGGTACTTGTGTTTGTGCGAGTTTGTGTATGAGTGTGTGGTGATTGACAGTGTCGAAAGCTTTGGACATGTCCAGAGCTACGACAACTGTGCGGTGTGGTGGTTTTGGTTTGTTAAAACCTGCTGCTATGTGAGTGTAAAGTGTTTGTAATGCTGTGTAAGTGGAGTATTGTTTTTTGAAGCCGTGTTGGTGTGTAATGTTTGGAATGTTGCTTGTGATGTATGGATGTATGATTTTTTCGCAAGTTTTTGCGAGTGCGGATATGAGTGAGATGGGCCTGAATGATTGGCTGTTGTTGATGTTTTTGTTTGGTTTTGGGATTGGGATGTAGTTGGAAAGTTTCCAACTGTGTGGTATTGTGTTTGTGTTTATGATGTTGGTGTAGAGTTTTGTGATGTATTGTAGTGCTTTGTTGCCTAGATGTTTAAGGTGTTGTATGTTTGTGTTGTCAGGCCCAACTGAATTGTTTGTTTTGCTGTGTTGTATTGCTGTGATTGTTTGCTGTACTGTTAGTGTGATGGGTGTGGATTTTAGTTGTTTAATTGCGCGTGTGATTTTGCGGTATGTTTTGTTTGTTTTGTGGGTTGTGGATTGTGTAAACTGTTTGTTGAAATGTTTTGCTATGCTGTGTGGGCGAGTGATTGTTTTTGTGTTGAATGTGATTGCCCTGTTTTTGTCTGTACGTTGTTTTTTGTTGTTGAGTTGTGCTATTGTGTTGTATAGTTTGTATGAGTTGTGTTTGTGAGTAAAGTGTTTTGTGATGTGTTGTTGCCAGATGTTTGCTTTATGTTCTGCTATTTGTTTTTGTATTTGTTTGTTTAGTTGTTGTATGTTTGGATGTTTGGAGTTTGTTTGTCTGAGTGCGTTGCGTTTTTGTGTGAGTTGTAGAATATGTTGTGGTAGTGGCCTGTTTGTGTGCTTAATGTGACCTTTGGGAATATATGCTTTGTCTGCTTGAATAATGAGTTTTGTGAATGCTTTGTTTGCTTGATGTATGTTTGTGGTGGGTGGGAGTGTTTGAATGTTGTCTTCTATATATGTGGTGAAAGCTTGCCAGTTTGCTTTTTTGTAATTTGTGAATGTTGTTTTGGTGTGATGTTGTTTTGGTGTGTGCATGTTTAGTGTTGTGAGTATTGGTAGGTGGTCTGAATTGAGTGCATGTAGTGTTTGCCATGAGTGGGTGTTGTTGATGTTTGTTGAGATTGTTGTGATGTCTGGAGATGTTTGTTGCTGGTTTGTTGCTATTGGCTTGCGTGTTGGTGTGTTTGTGTTGAGTATTGTGTGTTTAGAGTTTAAGATGATGTCCGCTACTGCTTCCCCTCTACGATCTTCTATGGGAGAAAACCATAGAGGGGAGTGAGCGTTTATGTCGCCTGTGATGATTGTGTTGTCTTGCTGAGTGAGTTGGTGTATGATATGAGTTGTGTCTGCTATTTGGTTGTTTTCTGTTGTTGCTGATTGAGTGTCCCTTGGAGGGATGTAGATGTTTGCAATGTCTATGTGTTGCTTTTGTGTTTTGTGTATGCGTGTTATGAGTAGCTCTGCAGTGTTGTGTGTTTGTTGTGGAGTTTGAGTAGAATTGAGTTGGGAGAAGACAATGTCTTTGTGTATGTATGTGAGTAGTCCTCCCCCGGTTTTGCCTTGTCTGTCTTGTCTGCATGCGGTGTAGTCTTGTAGTTTTGGTGTATTTGTTTGCGATGCTTTGAGTTTTGTTTCTTGTACTGTTATGATGTCTGCTTGAGTTTTGTTGGCGAGCATTTGTAGCTCTGTGATGCTTGTGTTAATGCCGTTAATGTTTATTTGTAGTATTTTTAGTTTTGATTTGGAGTGTTGTGCGTTAGTGTTGTTATGTGTTTGTTGTGTTGTGGTGTTGGTTGTGTGTGCTTGTTGGTTGTTATTTGTGTTGTGTTGTTGTGTTTTGGTGTTTGTTTGTTGTTTTGTTTTAATGATTGCTGTTTTTTGTGTTTGGTGTAAAGTGTGTAATTGGCAAGACCATGTTGGTTGTTGTTTGTATTGTTTAGGTGTGGTTTGCCCGCATTTTGCATGAACCCAGTGTGGTGTGTGTTTGTTTTTGCATTGTATTAGTGTTTGTTTGTTAGTAATGTTTGTATTGCAAATTTTACATGTGCCGTATGTTATTGTGACCCTGGGACCAGGGTTTGTTTCGACGTCCCCCGCGCGCAGTATTTGAAGCTCCAGCCAGAGCGCGGGTTTCGGATTGGAGCTTGGCAAAAAGGTGCCAGAGTTGACTGGATTTCGGTTTGGTCCAGATTTGAAGGCGATGCGTTGATAGGTGTTGTTTCGCTTCGCTTTGCATTCCCACCTCGTGCAGGCCTGGATACTGGGAACACGTCCCATGGCTCTTCTGGCCCGTTACCGGGGGGGGGGGGCGTCCCAAATTTTTTTTGGAGCATACCTTAAATACCCCAGATTTAGCGTTTTTAGTACTGGGACCCCACAAATTTCAGGGAGGGGGGTGTCCGGGGTACCCCCAAGTTTTAGGGGGGGGGTGTCGGCGTTGGCTATAATCGGGATTTTTGAGGAGGGGGGTATAACTCTCCTGCTTACAGTTACAAGGGGTAAAATTTTGTCGCGCTTTGTTTTTTAAGTATATAAACTATAATTAAAGTTAAATACCAAAGATTTTAAGTTAAAAAAACAAACATAAAAATCCTGCAATTGAATCGAAAAAATATTTAGTAATATTTAACAAAAACATGTTAAAAATTTGTAAAAAGTTTTTTTAAGGATTGAGCATTAATTGGAGCGAAGCGCGAAAAAATTTTTAAAAGTCAACCTTAAGGTCTCTCCGGACAGTTTTTTTAAGTATGGAAAATCGCAATTTTTGGCATACGAGATCTCGTGAAATACAGAAATATTTCCGTAAAAATGTAATATGAGTGTTAAAAAGACAAAAATATCACAATGATAATGTGCACATTTATTATATTATTGGCACTAGTTAAATTAATTGACATTAAAATCAGATTGCAACGAAATTTTTTTAAAACCCTTAGAAATATGCACTACTCATTATTTATTAGGGAAGATACTTCCAATAAAGAGGAATTGTTACCCCTTTTCACGCGCGTAACAATTTATGGAAATATTTTTGTATTTATGGTTTAATATACAATTTTCCGTAAAAAATGGGGGTTAATTTTTTTCAAAATTGCGGTGAGACTAATTTAATTTAATTTGGTAAAATTTAAAGCTCCAAATAGTATATTTCTATTGAAATTTATAATTTTTGGAAGGCCAATTTTTGTATTTTTTTTAACGCATGAATAGTTCTGTCGTTCATAAAATAAACGCATAAACGTTTTATCATTTATTCCATAGGGTTTGTTTATAAATCGCTTTTAGAGCTCATCAACCCATGGTTGCAGTGGCATAGTAGGTTAGCGCGTCGTCAAATTTTTAAAAGGTCCCGAGAGCGATTCCTACATAAAACATTTTGACCATAATCTTTGTTTGATTTTAATAATGGTTTTTTTTATTTTTTTTTATAATTTTTAACATTTATTTTACATAAATTAAAAAAATATCATTATTGTAAACAGAATTTGTTGCTTGCTTTTCGCCAATTAGTCAAATTATTGTCATTTGAATATCTTAAAATATTATAATACTCTTTAAGTGTAATAGTTCAAAACGATAAACAATATAACACTATTTTTCTTGAAAATTGACCCCCGCCTTGATCACCTTATAATTAAGATCGACCTCCTAATTTCGACCTCACTAAGAATTCATGGATATCTGCAGAACTCCCATAGCACCCCTCTAAAAATGCTTTTTTAATTCCTCTAGCGAGCCTAATCAAAACATTTATGATATAAACGGTGAATTTTCGAAGCTTTATGTACTCCTCTGGATTTTTGTCAAGTGAAAGCGTTTTTAGTAGGTAGTGTAAAACCACCACAGAAAATTTTTTTGCCACAAATATTAGCTTCAAGTTGTCTGTCAAAACAAAAAAAAACATACGCGGGCTGTCGACAGGTGTGTGGTTGCACTTGACGAGGGCTTCCGTGGCCTCCTCCGTGGTGTTAAATTCTGCCACTCCGGCCGAACTGCGCTCCGACTTCACCGGAAACACTGACACTTTTACCGGCGGCTGAGCTCCACCCTCCCCGAAAATCTAACATCAAAACAGTATATGACTAAATGAACTAGTTAAACAGACATTATCAAACTGGCTACTTCCGTTAAAAAACCAATTTTCTTACAAATTTATATCCTCTGCAAGGTATGTTTTACAGTTTGATAATAAAAAATATTCAACTAATAAAAAACACGCTAAAAAATAAAAGCAACAGATGTAAAAGCAAACTTAAATTTTCAATAATATAAAAAAATAAAAATGCTCAGATTAATAAATTACAATCATAGCAAATCATAGGATTGACAGATTATAACAAATTTATCATCATAGCATTTTCTTAAAAACTATTAAAAGGGTTGAAGTGAAGCTCCAACTTTAATCAACTATATACGTTATTACACAATTAAAAACTTGATTTACAAATTTCTTACCTCAATCAGCCTCTCTTCAGTCATATTGGCAGGGGCGTTGTACCAGTGCAAAACGTTCGTGGGCCTCACAATTCGGTTACGAGAGGCGGATTCCGGGTTGTTGAACCGCTGGTTGCGGGATCCTGTGTAGTCCTTGAAGGACGGCGTTCCGTCCGGCATGTCGAACGGGTCTTTTATATCGTGAAGCGTGTACTGTTTTGAGGGCCTAAACATTTTCAAACTTTTTATTAAATAAATAGTAAATACTAATAAAAAAACACGACAATTTAAAAGAGTTTAACGTTGAGAAATGTCAAGCGAGAGGAAGGGTTTTGAAAAAAGATTAAAGGAGATGAGAAGAAGGTAAGGGACCGTATTCTGAGTTGTGATTGTAGTTAATCAATCTCTAATATCTCTTTAAATCGCTTATATAAATTTTTTGAGTCAATATAAAAATGTGAATAACTAAACTTAACCAAAGTTGTTTACGACATACATTACATACGTACCTAAGTGCCAGCCTCTGGTCAAATAATGAGACGCCGTGGAGGTTTTCGATGGCCTGCTGTACCTGTTCTGGATCTCCCATTTGTGCCATGGCTGTATCAGGTTTCGATTTCATGAATTTTATCTAAATAGTTTAGTTAATAAAATAGTATAAAAAATTTACTCTGCCTACATCAAAAAAGATTTGGCTAATTATTTTTGGTTTAAACCGTTTTGCAAACTCGTCTACATACAGAAATAACAGAGAATCTTTAGGCCCGTGGCTCGCAAAAAAAGATTATTATTCATTTTCAAAGACTTGTAATGTAAAAAGCACAAAATGTGCGTATTGTTAACAGAACTCCAATAATTACATTAAACCAATTGAAGTGTTTATTTTTATACTAAATTTTAAAATTATGTCAATGTGTAACTATGAATGAGTAATTAATTAATTGATATCGTTTAACATATTACATTATGATTTCCCTGTATGGCTACAGATTTCACATAAAAATTTATACCTTTAGGCAGTTTCCATAGAGACAAAGAAGATTAAAAAGCCAATCACAATTAATTCTTTCCTGGTCAATACCGTAGACCATGACAACGCAACTTTCTTCGTTGTTATAGCCCCCATAGCCTCCACCGCCTCCATAACCTCCTCCGTCGCCTCCGTAGCTGCCGCCTCTCCCTCTTCCGCGGCCTCCTCGAGCTAAATCATTTATTGTTGCAATCAAATAGTTGCCTTATTTACACATAATAAAACTGTTGCATATTTTTACTTGAATTTGGAGATGCACCGGCATAGCTGTACCCGGGGGGACAGGGGGATAGTTTCCCCCTTGTCGTTTTTGAACAAGCACTGGATAGAATGCATTTTTTCTGAACAAGCACTGAATAAAATGCAATTTTCGTGAAAAGAAACTAAATAAAATGCTTAGTTAGTTTTAAAACATTTGGTGCCTTCGGCACATTTTTAATTGTTTATTATTCCAATAATTTCTTTTTTTATATCAGAAGTTTTACCCCAAAAACTAAGAGTCTAACCTAGGTCTAAAGTGGCTTAAAATGCATTGAAATAAAAATTTCGCGATTATGGCGTCATTATGGGTCAAAAATGGTCCCATAATTTTTGGGTACTTTTTCATTTTTGGGCCGGGAAGCAATAAAAGGGGGGCAAATCCTTTAATAAAGCGCGGGGGCATTTCCATACCGTGCACAGGTCTTGAATTAGAAATTATAATTTTGTGTTATATAAATAGTACAAATATTGGCATAGATGAACACGGTCAAAAAGCTAGGGGGGGGGGGAGTGTTTACCCCGAGTAATTGACATTTGACATTTCAAAATTAGGAGTTGAAAATTCAAAATTGACATTAGGAGGGGGGTCCTAGGGGGGTCGAACCTCCTCAGCTTTCTAAGGGGGTCCACCCGGGGTGGAAGAATTTAAAACCTAGAGGGGGGTCAGGTGGGGTCCAATTTCCGAAACAAAATAGTTAAAAATTAAATAAAAAAGTAGAAAATTAAAAAAAGGAAAAAATAAAAAAAAAAAGAAAAAAAAAAAAATTACAAAATCTAGAGGGTGGCCAGGGGTAAAAAGTTCAAAAATTTGGGGGGAGGGGGGGGGGCCTGGATTTCTTTTCTAGGGCACCCCCCCCCAAAATTTCGAGGCTAGGGGGGTGGACCCCACCCCACCCTACCCGCCCTTGTTCATCTATAAATATTGGTGTCAAGTCAAGCGCTTTTTGTTTTACACTCAGCATTTTTTCTTTGTGATAACATTTTTAATAATATGGTAAAATTAATAATACCAAACTGGGTTTGTTTTAAGTAAATGATGATTAAAATTTTGAAAACTAATTAAGTAAATAAAACATTTGAAAATCTTACTATATTGCAACTAATTTCACGAGAAAAAAAACAAATAAAAAAGTTTTTAAAAAATAATCAGTGAAATCTTTTGTTTTACATTTTAAATTATTAAATATGCATGTAACGATCATGACAATTAAAGGCTTAATTTTTCTTTATTTTGCTTAATTTGCACCCAACCACGTTTTTTAGCTTGTAGCAGCAGGCAAAATTTTTTGTAAAATTTTGGAACTAAAGCCCCCTAGTGCTGAAGCTAGTGCTCAAAAAACTGTTTGCTTAGTTGTTTTTTTTATTTATTGATATTCAATCTTATTTCAATATTAGCTTGTTCAAACTTTTGAAAATGTACAAAAAATGAGTTTTCAAAAAGAGGTTTTAATATTATTTTGGTAACGTTTCTTTAAGACAAAATAAAGTGAAAAGTGCAAAAATTTTACGGGGGCTTCGCCCCCTGGACCCCCACCAGGGTGCTGCTCACCCCCTGGACCCCTCGCTGGAGGGAACCCCCAGACCGCCAGACCCCCCTTAAACTGTGGTTCACCGAGACCAGGTGATTTCCCACCTGGTGCAAAATCCTGGGTACGGCCCTGACCGGTGCCACCATTTTGGCCGGTGTCGGAGCTTGTGCCACGGGCCACGATGCCACTACCAGTGCTAGAGCATTTAAAAAAAATTTCAAGTATTTTTTAGATTTTTAATAAATCTCAAACCTGAAAATGTGAAAAATCAGTTTTTTATTGATTCAATTGAATTTGGATAAATCAATTCAATAAATAAGAAATAATGAGGGGGTCCGATACTAACCCCCCTGGCTTTTTAGGGGGTGTCGACACGAGGTTGAATGAAACGTTTGAAATCCAGAGGAGGATCAGAGGGAAGCGATATTCTAATCAAAACACTTTTAAACTATTAATTGTAGTTTTAATGGATAATATATAGTACATTTTATTAAATAAAACAATGTGTTTTATGTATAAAAAAACTTGAAATACTTATTTGCGTTAAAAATTGATTGACGTTTTTGACGTTAAAATTTATGCTTACGCTTGCCATGAAAACGCGAAGAAAAAATCTATTGTTTATAAGCAAATAAAATATAGCTGACCTCAATAATTTCAGTATTGAATAGAATATTTAACAATAAAATTTTTAACGAAAGCGGTTTAAAAGCGGATTAAAATCCATATTTTATTAATTATTTATCAAATTACTTAATTTAGAACTCAAACGCAAAGTTTTTATATAATGGCTAAAACTTTGTAAAAAAAAGGGATATAAAAAAATCTGTGTTATTTGTTAAAGAAAAACACGTCATAATCGCACAATTTTAAATGGTCGGCTCATATCTGCATTCTGATTTTCGCGGTCAGCCAGATTTAAATCAACCACAGTCAGCTAGCACGTTAAAAACGTAAAAAAAATATCTAGATCTGAACAGTTAAAACGTGAAAATACCTAGTTCTCGTAAATACCTAGAGCTTAGTCCGTTAAAAACGTAAAATACATAGTGCGTACATAATGACAAAAACCTGGTCCCGGCGCCTCCCATCGTCGCATCTTCACTTGAAATCAAACACCAAACAGTTTAATGTCAAACACAAAAATATTCTGGTATCACATTGATTCGCAGACCTGTGCACTGCCCCTCATCTGGGGTTTTATTGAGGGGGGGAGCAATTCCAAAACGGAGGGCACCGTGGGAAACTTTTTTTAAACGGGGGGGGGAAATAAACGGGGGGCAAGCAGAGGAGAAAGAAAAAAGAAGAACAAAAAAGAAAAAAGAAAGGAAAAGGGAAAAAGGGACAAAAAAGCGAAAATAAGGTAAAAATAGGTCTAAAATGGCTAAAATGCATTTAAATAGGCTAAAAACTGGAAAAAATTTGCGATGATGGCGTCATTATAGGTCAAAAATGCTGCCATAATTTTAGGGTACTTTTTTATTTTTTGGCAGGGTGGGGGGAGGTCAATAAGACGGGGGGGGGGCAAATCCTGCAATAAAGCGTGGGGGGATTACCCTTGATCCCGCTGGGGGCTCTGGCTCTCCAGACCATACATGGGCACGTTGGTCCGGAGTGTGGGGGGGGAGGTTAAACCCCAAATTAGGGGGGGGGGGGGGTTAAAATCCGAGAAACGCAAAATACCCATATCGTTTTTTTTTCTGCAGTGCATTTTACCCATATCGTTTTTCGATTTTGAAGGAAAAATAGGTAAAAAACGCTAAATTTAGGTCAAAAAGCCTTTTTATTGCATTTTTGAGTTTTTATTGCTTAAAACACTCATTTTGACCTCAAAACTTAAGTTTGGAGGCAGTTAGAAGTCATTTTAAAGACATTTTTTTCGTCATTTTTCCAAAATTGGGGGGGGGTTAACCTTTTCTCCCCCCACTTCTGAGTGAAGAGGGGGGGTTAAACCCCCCTTCTCAGAATTTGGGAGGGGGATTAACCCCCCCAACCCCCTTCTTCCCCCGGTGCCCATGTATGCTCCAGACCCCCAATTTCAAGGGGGATCCCGCTCCCCAGAACCCTTTCTGAACATGTATAAAAAATCCCCTTCCAAAACATCCCCCCTCAATTGAAATCCTGGCCACGGCCATGAATATGGAAAGCAAGGTTCTGTATTGAGTGTTTAGAAATTAGATTATTTTAAGCGCTTAATTAAATTTGGTTTCAATGCTGTACTGTTTGTTTAAGGGCATGCCAAGATATATAATATTGCTGTTTTTATACAGCTACACCACACCACAAAACCGAAGAATTGATCTACTCTTCAATTTTGGCAATTTGACTTCAGACTAACCGTTGGAGATTTAAAAAATAATACTTAGTCGGTTGTCTAAATAATTATACATGCATAGAAAACCGACCCTCACCTAAAAATTAATTGCAATATATTTTATTTTTTAGCAAAAAACCTCTTTACGAAACTAAAAAAAATTAATTGTTGTCCGCAACAGTGGAAATTCGGCACTATAATTAGTATGTTGTGGTGGTTTCGAGATTTTGGCTTAATCATTAACATTGTTGTAATGCAGTGATTTAAAATAGTATAAGTTTCTTGATAATTTCAAAAGGTGTAAATTAAATTTATGATACACCATTATTATATATGGGCAAGTTGGTCCGGAGCGGGGAAGGGGTTAAACCTGAAATTAAGGGGGAGGGTTAAAATCCGAGAAACGCATTTTATCCATACCGCTTTTTTTTCTGGCGTGCATTTTACCCATATTGTTGTTTGATTTTAAAGGAAAACTAGGTAACAAAACGCTAATTTTAGGTAAAAAAGCCTTTTTTTTATTGCATTTTTAAACTTTTTATTACTTAAAACATTCATTTTGACCTTAAACTTAAGTTTGGAGGCAGTTAGAGAAGCCATTTTAAAGAATTTTTTCTTCTTTATTGTTCCAAAATTGTGAGGGGCAGACCATTGCACTGCCCCTCGGGGTTTTAATGGGGGCGGGGGGTGCAATTCCAAAACGGAGAAGGGGTGCACGGGGGCAACTTTTTTGAAACAGAGGCAATAAAACGGCTGGGGGGAGGCAAGCAAGGGAGAAAGGAAAAAAGAGAAAAAAGGGACAAAAAAGCGAAATTAAAGTAAAAACAGGTTTAAAATGCATTAAAATAGGCTAAAAACAGCAAAATGATGGCGTCATAATAGGTCAAAAATGGCGCCTGGAACTTTTTCATTTTTTGGCGAAGGGGGAGGGGGCAATAAAACGGAGGAGAGGCAAATCCTCCAATAAAGCGGGGAGGGAAGAAATTTCCAGACCGTGCAGAGGCCTAAGAGGGGGGTTAACTTTTTCTCTCCCCCTCCACTTCTGAGTGGGGGGTTTAAACCATACGTAAGCACGGGGGGGGGGTTGGGGGGTTAACCCCTCAAATTCTCAGAAGGAAGTTTGGGGGAGAAAAGGTAACCCTCCTCCAATTTTCGAAAAATGAAGAAGAAAAATGTCTTTAAAATAATTTCTGCCTCCAAACTTAAGTTTTGAAGTCAAAATGAAAGTTTTAAACAGTAAAAAGTTTAAAAAGTCAATAAAAAGGGCTTTTTGACGTAAAATTAGCATTTTTAACCTATTTTTGTTTTAAAATCGAAAAATGATATGGGTAAAATGCACTCCAGAAAAAACAATATGGGTATTTTGCGTTTCTCGAATTTTAACCCCCCTAATTTGAGGTTTAACCCCCCACTCCGGACCAACTTGCCCATGTATGGGTTAAACCCCCTATCTCAGAATTTAGGGCGGGTTAACCATAACCTCCCCCAACACCCTTCCCGTGCCCATGTATGAACATTATACATGGTCTATTATAAATTAGCTTCAACTATCATGCTTAGGACATTTAAAGCGGAAATAAAAGCTCAGTTTTTACTTAAATAATACAAATCTTATTACATTTAAAAGCCATTCGATTTTAATTTAACCGCGTTTTAACAATATATTTTGTTTTTAGTACATAGCATAATGATAAAAGAATTTAGCTTGCGAAAAAATTTTGGTGTTGAAATATGTCTGGGATAACATTTTAAGAATTAAACAAAACCCTAAATATTTAGATCTCTTTGCAGAAAAATATGCATGTAACCTATAAGCCCTTACAAACACATACGCCCTAGATATACGAGCACCTACAAAAAGTACCAGCTGCATGCAATGCAGCTTTTTAAGTTGCAAATAAGGCTGAATTGAATATATGATTCATTTTCAATAAATAAAAATTTGAAATTAAAATATTATACACACTTTTGCGTAAATTTTTTAGCTAATTTTATTATTTATATTTTTTAACGCATTTAACAAACTTATCATTTAGTAATTTAATATTAATCCATAATTCAAACAAAAACCAGCATAACTATTCAAAAATTTAACTATTTTATTATTTTAATTTATAAGTGTCACTAAAACATAGGCCAATAATTTCGTT
>JASAMX010014852.1:0-10877 GCA_030248175.1 Microlaimidae sp. YZB2_3
ACACCTACCCATGTATTTGTTTTGAAATTTTAAAATTAAAATTAAATTCCGTTGTGGCACCCCCGCACCACCGATGATCGGAATTGTATTTTTTCAAATATAAATAATAATAAGAAGAAAATGATGATAAGCATAAATTACAAAATTTACGAGGTGCTCTGGTTATAGTTGTCGCGATTCTGTGGGGCTAAACCGCCACGTGGCCTTCCAGCGCCACCGATGCTCATTGGTATTTTTTTTAAAAACTTTGAATTAATTTTGTAATCAGTAATCCAAGATTTAAAAAAAGTACTTTGTTCTTTTCTCCGTTTTCCGCGCGGTTGAAGTAGATGGTGCTCGGAACTGGTTCCGTTTCCGCCACCAATTAAAACCGAGCACGGTCTTCTGCTTTTTTTGTGCGGTTTCTATGAAGAGCTGTTCGTTGTCTGCTCTGGCGAAAATTTTTTAAACATGCACTTAAATTTGCTTTAAAATTATCTCCAGCGGTTTATGCGTGAATGCAAGGGGTTTGTAACTTATAAGCAAAAAGCACGGTTTAACACATAAATAAAAAATAAATTGCATGGTTCAACTTCCCGCGAAGCGGGAAAAATTTCAACATTGTTTAATTTTATGAATTTAGGATGCACCACATTTTTATAACCTGAAAAAAAAACAAGTAAAAGGAGGGACCCTTACTAAAATGGCTGGCTACGCCAGCCAGGAGGGGGGGGGTGGACCGCCCACCCCTAACTAAGGAAACGGCCAAAAATGGGGGGAGGGGAAGGCGGTCCTCCTCCCCCAATCCTTCCCCTAGTTACTGTTGTTTGTCAAAATGTTTTAATATGAATTCAATAAAGACAGTATCCTTCATTTTCATAGACATTCAAAGCTCCATCAACGTGGAGTTAAGTATAAAAGATTTCAATCAAGCAAATAGTGGTTTTCAACTAACATGACTAAAATGTAGTAGACTCACACACATTGGTTTCCTGAGATGTGGATGTGTCTGTTGAGCTTTTTTTACCATATTCAAACGTGGAAGCAGTACTAAGGCGCCATCTTTACAATAAATTTTCTCATTAATTTATAAAAAAACATCTAATAGACTCTATCTTTAGCTTCTGAATAAAATCAATAAACTATAACAAAATGTCACCATCCATATTAATTTTAGCAGTATCGGCGATCACCAGACCGTATCAGGAGAATATTATTTTAAGACTTATCGTCGCCTTTTCTCCTTCTTTGGAAAGTTTTTGCCGAGAAATCGCCGGATGTTTCAACATTTTTGCTTTTATCTTGGCATGAGATAGGCAGTGACAATATATGGTGAAGTTAACCACACCGTAACCACCTTGACTATTACTTCGTAAGTGATGGGTCATGTGATAAAGAAACCACATATTTATAGTGCCTTTTAAATAGCCCTACACTGTTAAGTTTAAATGTGGATTAAAAGGCGCAAAATTTATCATTTTGGTAAAATACATAAGTCAGTGCAACATCTAACTATTCTCACACTGTGAATTGTTTAAGTGTTTTGGTAACCGTAAAATTTATCTAATATTTTGTTTTTACAAACGCATTTCTTACATTGGTTTCATAACATTGTTTGATTCTCACAGGAAAAATCTTTGTAACTGTGGCATCTCTCTAATCACAAGCCCCTTAAATCACCTAAGTTGACTTCTGACCTTAGGCGAGGTCCCTATTAGTTCTGAATAACGGTTTTTTAGTGCAAGTAGAGGGTACAATGACAACAAGCGCCAATCATATGTAGGAGGAAAATTAAGAAACATCGAGCGATAAATAGTACATTTTACTGTTTCAAATATTTTAAATATTTATTGATTTAACATCTCGATCCCCTCCTCTTCAAAATTTTTAAATACTTCCTAATCTTACAAAAGCAAAAGTATTTTTGGTGATTTTTAGTTTATTGGCGTTTCGTAGGTACGGCGCTGCTGGCGCGCTTGGTTCCCACTTTTTTAATGTTTCAATTACAGAAAATGCTTCTATTTAAAAGTTTGGAATGGATTTTTAAAATTAATTTTTAAATTTTTAATAGTGTTACAATCAAAACAATAAAAAACCTATGTATGTTTAAAATAAGTTTCAATGCACAAATCTCAACTTTATTTTTGCTAATCCGAAATTATTGTTCATGAAAATACGATTTTAGTGATGTTTTCTAATTATTGTTATATTTAATCAAAAGACCAAAAAATTGTTAGCACAAACTGATATATTAAAGCACTTAAACATAGTGAAACATATCATTATGTAGCAATTTTAATTAAGTATAGGTTTTCATGCCATTCCATACTTTTTATTTATAGCTTTGTTTTCATCACAATTAACTTGAAATTATGCATATATTTTTTCTTTTAATTTTACTGTTAATTAATTTATTTCTAGTGCCAAAATCTCCCTCTTAAAAATTTTTTCCTGTTTATTAAACAAAAAAACTAAGAAAACTACGATTTTTTTAAACTTTATTATTTTTTTTTGTACCCTCTCTTGTACAGTAAAAGACGCTTATTCAGAACTAACCTATACATTAAATTATTAAACCGGTATTTAACCGGTACATAATTTAAGCGAATGATACCAACATTACATTCTTTAATTATTACAGAAGTTAATACTTCCCAGATCTTATCTTGTTTTTGCCAATAATTATAATCTTGTTTTGTGTTCGCTTGTTTCAATTAACCATACTGTCAAACCGTAGTGTGTAAATGAACACTTTTTAACCACCACCACAAAACAGTTTTCCAGTTTTTTAAGTAAATGTTATTGAACGTCTAAATAACGTGCGTCACTTCAAAAGTTTTTCCGGATAAAAAGGAAAGTCTACAAGTTCTTATTTAGTTTTATTAGTAAGCGTTTAGTAATTTTATTAAAGCGATGTTATTTTATATTATTAATATTTTTGTAAAATGTGTTATTTTTCCCTTGATAATAAAAATAAACAAAAGTCTAAAAATATGAATTGAAACACCCATCTTAATACAATATAAATCGCGGTTTCAAAAAACACAGTTGCTCCTCTGCTAAAATAAAATTTGTAATTCACTGTAAAGTTATATTCGAAATTTTACAGCAAAATAAAATAAAAATAAATATAATAAATGGGAAACTAAGAATGTATTAAATTATACGTTAGAATATGGAAATTTACGGACTTTCTTCCACTTCTAACTAACCTTCTATTACTTTCGTATTTTCACTACTCAATGATAATTTACGATTGATAGGGTGAAAATAAATGATTCTGCTGAATTTTTTTGTGTAATGCGTTTTTTGCTTTTTTTTTACAAAAATGAAGCTAAATGACTGGGAAAACATTTGAATTAATGTTATACCTTAAGTGGAATGGTGAATCTACGAAAGTAAAGTGAGTGCAGTGTGCTTTGGCTATACAAAATGAACTTTTTTTTTGTAGTGAACCCAGTTTAATAATATTTAATTCTTGCGAAAAAATCCATTTTTAAATTGCAATATAGAAATCACTTTATAACAAATTGTGTAAAAAGCGTTTGAAAATTTGGTATAGGTACCTTAATTTCAACTGCGTTTTATGCCCTCCTGACGTCTACAACTAAAATAAATAAATAAATAACTTTATTCGCTTAAAGCCGGACGACACTAAAGCATTTTTAGCATAACTCGATAAGGACGGGGTGCCGGAATCGGGTAAAATGGTTTATACCTGCTTCCTACCTGCCTCCATCGAAAATTTTGCTGCCTCCTACCTGCCTCCTACCTGTCTCTACCCTGCCTCCTACCTGCCTCCGAGGCAGTTTTAGCTGCCTCCTACCTGCCTCCTAACCTGTATATGCTTCAACATAGGAGGCAGGGTCACCTCCCTCCAAGGCAGTTTTACTTGCCTCCACCCGGCCTCCTACCTGCCTCCACCCTGCCTCCATGCTGCCTCCAAGGCAGTTTTACTTGCCTCCGACTCCTACCTGCTCCCAGTCTTCCGGAGGCAGGTGCAAGAGCCGTCCTTACCGGGATAATGCACTTGAATAAGTGTGCTCTTTGTTAGAAAAATCCTAATTCATTCTTTAATAGTAGTTTAAAATCATATTGAGAAATGATTTTTCAATTATTAATAGCATTAATCATATTCATAAAACTTGTTGCAGTTTTTGTTGTGATTTTGATTGATGTTATTTGACTGTTCTTTTTGACCATACATTTCAAATACAAAAAAATTCATTTTGAATACAAACCCCACAAATTAAGCTTGAATGAATCTCCATTTTAATTTTGATGGAATCAGAGATACAACCGCACAAGAAAAAAATATTCTACTTTTAGATCTTTTTTATGAAAAAATTAAATTATTCTTATCGCAGTTTTGAACTTTCAAGTAGTTTGGAAAAAAAATCTTCCATTTGAACGGAATTTGTTCGGCGTTAAGGATCTCGACAGAATTATGGCGCTATAGGATCACTTTTAGTTAATGAGTGCTAGGAGGAAAAATGATCTCCAATGAACGTGGAGATCTCCAATTTTAGCTCCTTCCACTGTGATTCCCATAGACCGCAAATCACGAATAATAACCGCTATTTGTATGACTAAAAATTTTAACCTGAGCTAACTATACATAATCCTTTAGAATTATTACTAAAATATCGTTATTTTTAAGTATATGTTTCCGTAAAAACTTATGTTTCTTAGCTAACTTACGTAATAACACGCTTTTAGCTGTTTTCGATGAATTTTTTTGTTTTTTATTCTGGAAATCCGTAAATATTCCCCAGGTTAGTATGAAAAATATTATTTTCGACATCAGAGTTAAAAACGTGACTGATGATAGAAATTTTATTTCAAATACTGGGAAAATTCAAAGTTATTTGAACTTTCATGGCGTCTTTTACACATATCAATTTTTGGCTTATATTAATTTTTCTAAAAAATTTGTGAAAATTGAATTTTGAAAATAGCTTTTTTTTCTTGAAAATCTTTTAAATTCAAAAATTATGTAGTTGCGGTCGATAAAAGGACTAAACGTGGCCAAATTTGTAACACCTAGTTTTCTAAAGCTTGTTAAAAAATACGATTTAGGAAGAAAAAAAAGACGGCTTATGATGTCTATAGTTTTTATTTTTTGTGGTGTAAAGACAAAAGATTTCAGAAACAAAAACTGTTTTTTTTACCCATAGCTAAATTTAGGGGTAACCCCAAAAGATGAGCGGGCAAATTTTTGCTCAAATTTTTAGGAAATAAAAAAAGTTTTTCTAACAGTAAAAAAAATTATAATTACTAATAAAAAGTTTTGCTTTTTTGGGAACCAGTTTTTTAGCGTATCGGCATGGTGATAGTGTTACTGCGCGAAATAACATTTTTTTTAAATTTTAAAGTAAAACAATCTCTAAAGGCTGGTTCATACTTATGTATACTTACGTCCTTTGGACAAGGTCCAAAGGACAAACACAGCGTATAAACGTATCTAAAAACGTCCTTTGGACTTTGTCCAAAGGACGTTTTTACATAAGTATGAACCAGCCCTAAGTTTCTCGCTAATATGACTTTTTTTAAGTCTACCGTTTTTTAATTATAAAATCGCCATTTTCTACTGCAAAATATTATTTAACGATTTGATGTGGGTGGTGTTGTTAATACGGCAAAAATCACAATTTTAAGCTGCAAATCACTTATTTTAAAAGAATTAATAAAATAATTGATATTAAAAACCCAATTACAAAAAAAATTTGTAAACCCTTTAAAATCTTCATTGAATTTCAGTTTTAGTTACATTGTATGTTCAAAAGAAATATCTTCTGCATCTGCAAAATAACTTAAAAAATATCTTTTTTGAGCAGTAATTTTTATCTTAAAGCTTAAAATATTAAAGCTTTTAAAATAAAACAGAAAAAAAGCGATTTTACCTCGGCCATATACTTAGGCAAGAAAAATTTGAACTATTCAAAGGAAAATCCATCAATTTTAATTGTTAATAACTCAATTATTTGTCGATTATAGTAAAGCGTCATGGCTCTTTTTGCGCTAACTGTGGATCTTCTTTTCCCCAGTGCTTAGCTTAAAGGTTAGGTTAAAATGTTGCGGCTAACAAAAATTTCCCTCATCGTTCCGTTCACCGTTGCCTGGTCCGCTACTTCAATTTGCATACTGAACGTGGGACAATCGGCCATCCAGCCCTTTGTTGTCGAATCGTTTCGTCAACACTATCATCCATCTTCAGTTTCGGAATCTCTTTCCACATTGCTATGGAGCTGCACTACGGCTTCTTTGTTTCTCGGAGCTGTTTTCGGCTGCTTGCTTATCAAGTAATTTGCTCGTGATTTTAAAGTTGATATTATTTTAGCAATACTACTGTTTAATTATCATTTTAAAGTAAAATGTTTAATTTAATTATTTATACCACACGAGGTCAATTCGATCGCAAGAAGAGTAAATGCTTTTATCTTCTGCGACTCTAATGAGCACATTTGAAACTTTTAACTTAATTTTAACAACTAATACAGACCTTTTTTAATATTATAAAATTATTTTTGTGTCGTATGTAATTTATAATAAACGTAGACAAAATACATTAGATTGATGTTGATCCATCGCATAATTTTTAAATTTTATTGCTTAAATGGGGCAGATTATCTAAAAAAAACGTTTTTTTGATAACAATATGTATTTTGTATATCTGTAAAGTTCGGGAAACAGTTATTATGAAAAACAATTATTTAATTAAAAAGACGAAAAATAAAATGCAGGATGCAAATAATCGTGACGTGTCCGTTTTCGTTGCTTCACCGACAGAAAGGGTTAATTGACTAAAGATGAATTTTATCAGGGTGAAAATAGCTTGGGGGTAAAGTAACCACTCGTTTTTTAAAAAAAAATATCACGTGGATAAAAACACATGGGACCTGTTTCATAAAAACCTTTGTAAATTCTCATTTTACAAATCTCCGTTTATTTTTTGTAAAATACACGATAAAGGTTTTTCGACTTGTAATCCAGGGGGAGCATCTGCGCGCACTGCTCTGCGCTGATTGGTCGCAACCACGTCATTTCATCTCCGCTAAACGATCAATATTTGCCGTGTCGTATATCTTCTATCATGTAATTTACAAAAAATAGGCGGAGTTTTGTAAAATGAAAATTTACAAATGTCTTTATGAAATAGGCCCCTGGCGCAACTTAATAATAATCGGTTACATCATCTCTCATAATTTTTTTAATTATTTTTATTATCTCGCGTTCATTGTTTATTTCTTCCTGGCGGATTGCTGTTACGCCCTTAATTTCAGCCTGAAAGATTTTAACTTTAATTCTTTAACTAAATTAAATAATTTTTATTGTTATTTGTAAAAAAATTTTTAATTTTGATTTTATTTTTAGGCCTTGTCAGGACATACTTGGTCGAAGAGGAACTACTTTTGCTTTAAGCGGAACGCTACTATCATCGGGCTGCTTGTTGTGCTTTATTTCTCGGTAGTCACGGTGACATACGATGTTTATACTAGTGATGCCCTCCAATATTTTGCTCCGGAGCTCCGGCCATTTAAAGCGAAGGAAGCTCCGGAGCTCCCAAGTTCCACCCATTAAATCAGTGAATTTAAGCTTATTTAAACTTGAAATAAATTTAAAGTTACTCCATTTGTATTTCTAAGACTATTTCTAGCGTTTTAAATAAGTTTTGAAAAACATTAATTAGTACAACAATTTTGACAAAATAATATATGGCATCACTCCGTAATTATTGAAGAAATTAGTACAAAAATAGGGCGGAGCTCCGGAGCTTCAGGAGTTGCTCCAAGCTTCTTAAAGCAGGGCTCCGCTCCGGAGCCCCGGGGCACATCACTAAAGGTGAACCCAACGTGGCTGCAACAGTTATTCATTAGATTAAAAAATTCCCCCCATTAAATAACCACTCAAATCACGAGAATCTGACATCACTTTATCAAACAAATATCCGTATTAAATTGAATCTTTATTGGCTGAAAAATTGATATCAGATTTTCGTGATTTGAATGGTTACTTAATGGGGTTTTTTTTAAATCTAACGAACAACTGTTGCAGCCACGTTGGGTTTACCTTTAGTTTGTTGAGTTTGCCAGTTTCCAGGGTTTCTATCAGCCTTGGGTAGGTCCGTCCGGCACGCCTCTCGCCTTGCTCACCCCCTCTTCCCACTCCCGGAGGAGCTCAGCAACCGCTACGGGGTTTGCCCAAAGGTCCTCTGGTCCCAGTGTCGTATTGATGTGTGTGCATGTAAAAAGGTGTTGTGTTGTGTGTGTTTGTGTTTTGCATAGCGGGCAGTTTGGTGATGTGTGTTGTGTTGGATTGATTTTGTGCAGGTAGGAGTAGAGGAAAGGAGATTTCCCTGCCCTGAGTTGGGCGAGGGTTCTCCTGACCCCGCGAGGAAGATTTTCTTCCTTGTTGCTTATTGCTGGTGCTTTTGTTTGAAGTATTGGGTTTATTGGAGTGTTATTTATGTGGTTTGTGACTGTGTTTGTGTGGATTTGTTGTTTTAGTGCTTTGTAAGTTTTGTTGTGTATGTCTGTAGGTATGTTTGTTGTGTAGTTGTTGTTGTGAAATATTGTTTGCTTTTTGAGCCTGCTGGGTGCAGGTTGTTGTGTTAAATAATTAAGTGGGTTGTTTGTGTACATGGCCGCCAATTTTGCTTGTTTTGCGTGGAGTTGGATGTGTGTTGCTATTGGGAGGACTTTAGCCTCTGTGTGTATGATGTGTGTGTGTGTGTGTGTGTGTGTGTGTGTGTGTGTGTGTGTGTGTTTTGTATTGTTTGTAGTTTGCTGATTTGTGTGTGTGATGTAGTGGGGCCCCAGACTGTGCTGGCATACTCGATTATTGGTCGAGTGATTGCCTTGTATGTGTATGAGTGTTTCTTTTGGTTTACCCCACGTTGTTGCTGTGAGTGCGTTTATGATTTTGAGTGTTTTGCGTGCTTTGCTGTGTGTGTTTGCGATGTGTGTGTTGAATGTAAGCTTGGGGTCGAATGTGAGCCCCAAGATTTTTGGGTTTTTGGTTGTAATGAGTGTTGTGTTGTTTATTTGTAGTGATAATTGTGTGTTGTACTCTGCAGGGTCTGGTGTGAATAGTGTGGATGTTGTTTTGCTTGCATTTAATGTTAGTTGGTTGTTGTCTGTCCATGCTTGTATTGCGTGCTTGTAACCAGTCAACTCTGGCACCTTTTTTTACCTTTAGTTTATACGTTATATCGTACATGTATGTGATATTATGTTGTACGTTATTTCAGCGCTTGTCATACAATAACCTCCGGGGGTTTTATGGATTAACCCGTTCCCGTATGTGCCTTTTCCTCCGATACAACCGTGAAACGTTCGTACGAACTATGTCATACTTCCGTCATACCTAATTTTTTGCGCGAGTAGTGCTCAGTGAGCGAGCAAATTGAAATGGTTAATGCGGTACGGTGGCAATATGCAAATTTTTGTCACGGACACAGTGTATTACGTAGGATATTTCATGTTGCAAAAAATAGCATATCGATTATTTTTTTATTGTGTGTGGTTTCTCGGCGGGGATGTGACTTTGCTCAACTATGGACAGGAGCTGAACTTCAACAATTTCCGCCTGTACGGCTAAAACTGAGTATAAAATACTAAATCTTATTAAAAACAACTGAGAAAAATAGAACATAAAACGCTAAATGTAACAAGCTTGAAAAATCAAAAAAATTTACTTTATTTTATTTAAAAAAACGAGCTCTTGACAGATTTTATTGTTTTTCTAAACGTGTATGAGATGCTGTTACTATATATTCATGATTTACGTGAGGGATCGCAGTTGTATAATTGGCGCAGTGGTTAGTGCTTTTGCTTATCGAAAAAAGGGTCGGGATTTCAAGTCCTGCGAAGTCTTTTGTTTTTTTAAGTTTTGACAGCGAAACTTACATTTTATTAAATTTTTAAATCAAAGTTAAATTTAATTAAAAAAATTTGAAACGTTTTTGATACAATTTTTATAAGAAAATTGACTGATTAGTGTAAATAAAAGAAAAAATAAAAACAAATATGTCATTGTTTGCACTGAATTTTTGATGTTGCTTTTTTGCTTTCTGCATAAATATATTCAATACATTTTGATGATATAACAAATAATTTAATTGTGTTTTTTTAATTCAATCAAGTTTACAGAGTTGAAGAGATTAAAATCACAAATAAAACTTGAAAATCATTTTTTTATTATTTTTTTGAAATAGATTTATTGTGGTAAATAGAATGTATTGCCTCAAACTGCAGGTCCTGTGGCATTTACGGTTTTATATTAAAATTTTCTTAGTCGGTTTTAAAAAGATTTTTTTATTTTTAAAAACGGTTTCAGCCGTGCAAGCAAGTTATTGAAATTTAGTTTGCATAAGAAGTCACATCTCGGCGGCACAAACACACACCATAAAGAAATAGTGGATTTGCTACCGTACAGCTTTAACGATTTCATTTTGCTTGCTCACTGGGCACTATTCGCGCACAAAAAATTATGCATGACGAAAGTAAAACCTAGGTCATGCGAAGAGCTTACTGCGGTAAGGTTTACGTACGACATTTGTCATACGAAAATACCACCACTGTGAGACGAAAGTTTTACCTTCGTCGTATGAAGGTTTTACGGTTGTAGCGGGGGAAAAGGCCTTCACGGCAACGGGTTAATTACAAAAATCACACGAGGTTAAATGTTACATACAGAAAAGCCTGGGAAAATTTTATTTTTTAAAAAACCAATTTAAATGTAGTTTAGGGTGATTTTGACTAATTTTTCTGTATCTGATATTCTAATTTTTACCTTACAAGGACTTACGTACAATGAGACGCGGACTTAAAAGTTTTAAAAAATATGTGCAGCAAGAAAAAAAACCCTGTGTATATTAGTAAAATTCCCCAAAACTC
>JASAMX010014853.1:0-24854 GCA_030248175.1 Microlaimidae sp. YZB2_3
AAAAGTTTTTAGTAATTTTGGTGTTTTCTTGAATTTCATACTTTATTTGAAAATGTTTGGTTTCACCTCAAATTTTTGTCTTAAAAAATCATCTTCCTTAATCCTAATTGTTTTACAACTCAAAATTTTTTAAATCACAACTAAAACAAACATTTTTAGGATTAACATTGTTTTTAAAACCATCATTTTTTATTCCAACCAGACCTGTGCACTTCCCTCCCCTTCCTGGGGTTCTTTTGGGGGGGGGGGGATTCCAAAACGGAAGAGCATGGGGGTGGCAAATTTTTTTAACCGGGGGAGGCAATAAAACAGGGGGGCAAGCAGGGGGAAAAGAAAAAAAGGAGGAAAAAAGAGAAAAAAAGAAGGGATAAGGGAAAAAGGGACAAAATATGCGAAAATATGGTTAAAATAGGTCTAAATTGCTTAAAAAACATTGAAATAGGCTGAAAACTGCAAAAAATTTGCTACGATGGCATCATCATAGGTCAAAAATGCTGTCATAATTTTAGGGTACTTTTCTTTATTTTTTGGTGGGGCAATAAAATGGGGGGGGGGGCAAATCCTCCAATAAAACGGTGGAGGTAGCATTTCCAGACTGTGCATAGGTCTGTTACAACTGATGGTTTTAAAACTTTTTATTTTTTGTTTATAATAAATAACTTATTTAGGATGCAACAACAAACTGATGTTTGGAAGATATTTGTGGCTGCTTTGACCTTTGACATTTGTGAAAATTAAAGTTTAAACAAACAATTTGTTCAGTAACCATAAATGAGAATGGTCGAGGAAGCTAGGGGGGTGGTTATCCTGGGTAAATCAAATTTTGAATTCTAGGAGGAGGGCCCCAGGGGTCTGGACCCCCCTAGCTTTTTAGGGTGGTTAACCTGGGGTGCGAAATTTTGAAATCTAGAGGGGGGTCAAGTGGGGTTCAATGTCCAAACAAAACAGTTTTAAACTATGATAATTCTAGTAATTGTTCTTTTTAGAGAGTGGTGGGAGGGCTCCATCTAGATTTTTGTCTAGGGGGGATCCCAAATTTTTGAGACTGAGGGTGGACCCCACCCTACCCCCCTCCCCTTTCTCATCTATGTCAGTAACATAATCCTGTTTTTGTGTGTGGGCCAGAAGACCTTGTATTTTTAAAATTTTTTAAGTCAACACTTTCCTGTAACCATTATGGCTTGTAAATTTCTACTTTGTAATCTCTGGGTCAAGAATATAAGAGAATGTCTGACTGTACTCCAAATTTGTGACTAAAATTTGGAAAGAAAAGTCATATTTTTAAATTTGCATCCACCATTTTTTACTAGTTTTCCTATTCTGCGATTTTTAAAACAGTGTTAGTTTTCTTGCAGTGGGGACTGGGACTTCTTTTGCACTCTATACTGATTTATTTGCTCAACAATTATTTTTGCACTGCAAGTTTTGCTGTGCAACAAAAAAATACAGACAGTGATGGTGATTTCAAATGGAGTAAAAACTTTGAAACTTTATTTAATTTTAAAACATTAAAAAATTGCTTTATTTTCATCAAAATTTTGATTTTAAGTTAATTTCATCACTGAGAGACAGCTAACACTGTGTTAAAAAATTGCAGCGTGGGAAAATTAGCAGAAAATGACGAATTTTTGTCAGACAAGTTGCACAAAAGTTCAGAAGTGCAACTTTTCTTGCAATTTTAATCAAAAACTTAGTGCACAGTCTGTATTGCATATTCTTGGTTTGAGCAAGGATAACAAGAAATAGAAACACCACAGTAATAAGGTTGTACAGTTGTAACTGTGCACAAGTGAATCATAGAAATATGAAAAATGTGTACAGTTTCTGTGCAAAGCTTCTTAATTTAAAAAAGTCTGTATATAAAATTATTATATATATGTTTCTATGTATAGTATTTTAATAAAACTTCCATTTTTATTTTTATTACACACTTTTATTCTCATGGAAACTGAGAAAATTAATTTTTAATCCTCAGAAATCCCTATTTTGTTGCACCTCGTTTTAAATTAATGTTAAAACTTAGGCTGTCCTACCAGTGATTTAAGAGCAAAAATAAACCCTTTTTAGACCCTTAAGAATGTATAAACTTTTAGACACTTTCTTTGTCCCACCACGTTTGAACGACTCATTTTTCCCACCTAATTTTTGAGTATTAATATAAAACAAAACCAGTCAACTGAAAACTGCAAAACCAAAACCTGATGGCAAAAAAAAGATGCCAAAACATGAACTCCTTATTTTTAAAATGAGGCGCAAAAATCCACAAAATTGGAATTGCAAATTTCTACTGCCTTATTTGCTTTGATTAATATAAAATAATGTGTGCCTATTAAGCATTAAGGACTAGGCATTTTAAACGCCTAATTTTGTCCCACCTCTATTTCTAAATTGAGGTGAGTCAATGAAGGCTGTACAGTGAGTTGGTGAAAAGTAGGTTTGAGCATATCTTGAAACAAATGTAAACAGAAAAGTTTCGGTACAAAATAGACTGGATCCCAAAGCATAGGTGGGCAGGGGGGGGGGGGGGGTTTGGGGGTTATACACTAACTCAAAAAAAATTCCAAAATATAGCCAACACCTCCCCATAATTTAGGGGTCCCAGTACTAAAGCTGCTAAAATTGGGGTATTGTCCCAAAAAATTTTTGGGACACCCCCCCCCCCCCCAAATTTTGGGGGTTGGGTAAACCCACCAAAATCTGGAAGGCTAGCCTCCTAAATTCACAAGTTCTTAATTTCTAACTTAAATTTAAAAGAAGGAAAGGCAACAAAAGATGTTATTTCTTTCATTGCCTTTAAGACAGAAAATAAGGTTTACAAATTTTAATATTAGGGTTTTCTAAAAAACCCTGAAAGGATAGAAATCCATTTTTGAATGCCCACAAATGATGGCAGAAACAACACATGGAATCAGAATATTAACAGAAAAACCTAAAAATATGGTTTTGTGAATGAGGCAGGACAATCAATACAATTGGGAACCACAATCAGATGTGTATACTTAAGACTAGGCAATTGATTAAATGTTACAAAAATGAGGCAAGGTAACCTACCTAGATTTCCATCATAAATATCTATTTTTTTAGATGCCTTAATTCCCCCCCTTATTTTCTTTTATTAGTATAAAATGAGGTGAGTCAATTAAAAACTACATAATGATGAGGCTACCAATCACAAAATTTTCTAAATAATTGATTTGTCACCCCTTTTAAAAGAAATTTTAAAAATCAGCTTACCCAAATGATGGGAGAAAGCAAATATTTATTTGTGGTAATTGCCTCTAGCCATGTTTTTTTATGTTTCATGGGGTTTATTTCTGTTCTGCTTGTTGTTAAACTGCTTTTGTTGCTCAATTCAGGGAGAATGCCAGACCGTGTTTAATGACCAAACGTTATCACATTTCTAATTGTTTTAAAAAATAATAGAAGCGGCAGCGCCTGCAAATATGTGATTGACAAAAACGTTGTAATCTATGTTGATTTTATTGCAAATCAATCAAGCTAATGAAAATTACTTTGTGTTAAAGATATATACAAAAAAAAGTAAGACCTACAAATTAAAGCATTGTAATACTATCCTATTAAGCTCTATAAAATAAAATCTGAAAGTTATAACAGACACAAAATTTTAAACTTTCTATGTAATGCAACCACAGTAATTAAGAGTGCGTCCACCATACATGGGAGCATTAGCAATCAAGGGCTGGCTAAATTAAAAAAAAGTAATTTAACTAAACTAGGATAACCAACATAAAATTGGTCACTAGTTTATTTCATAAATAATGTCTGTTAGAAAAAAAAAAAGGAAACATTTATTTCTAACTACATTTTGTTGTAAAGCTGCTCAAAAATGATTGAGACTGGGGACAAAACTGTAATTGTAAATTGTTATATTTCACAAATGATGGAAACAAATTACTAAGGTACTTGTATCATTGTGTAGCTTAAACTTTCGGCTGTCAGGACTTTTGGCTGAAAAAAATCTTGTAATGAACCCATGTTTTGGAGATTCTAAACACTCACAAAAAATACTGAATATAATATTGCAAAAATAATTTTAGATTTACAAACATTTCATATTGCAAACAATGCATACTGAAACTTGCTTTAAAGCATAACATTAATTTGAAAACTATCTTTAAAGGTGCAGTATAAAGTTAAACTTTTTTGTCTTCAATTTAAATCATTTCCTTCTGAAAACCTAACCCTTATTATTGTTACTTTAAAAATTATAATTGCAATCATTGGCGCTTGGCATCGCGCCAACTATATTTAGAGAACGTAAATAAACTTTGTCTGGAGCGCAACTGCACCGCACTAACTATAATTAAACAACGTGGATAAATTTTGTAATTTAAATTTATCTTCTTATTATTATTTTTTATTTAAAAAATTGTATCTCGGCAACAGAATGATCATAAACATATGTCATTGCGTAGCTAAAACTATAGTTTATTAGGCAATTTTTTAATTTAATTCAAAAAAGTGGTAGACTAGCCTTGAATAATGCTCTAAGAATAGAGCACAAAAAAGGGGTGATTTTTCCCTGGGCCTATGTTTAGACAGAAAAGATGTGGACTAGGCTGAAATGGACATTATGTGCACTATAGGAAATTTGCATTTGATTTGGGCAGCTGCTCACTAAATAAAAATTTCTACCATATGATAATGATTTGTTTATACATTGATCTAATCACACAGCACTGTTACATTTTTTTAGTTTGATGAAATGTTAATTGAAAAAATTATACTCACAGCAATCTTTGACAAGCGCGGAATCGCCACTTTTTCAAATTTATAGTTGTTTTTTACACATACAAATATAACCTTCTAATTGAAAAATTGGCGATTTCGCGTTTGTCAAAGATTGCTGTGAGTATGATTTTTTTAATTGACATTTCATCAAACTAAAAAAAATGCAACAGTGCTGTGTGATTAGATCAATGTATAAACAAATCATTATCATATGGTAGAAACTTTTATTTAGTGAGCAGCTGCCCAAACCAAATGCAAATTTCCTATAGTCCACATAATGTCCATCTCAGCCTAGTCCACATTTTTTCTGTCTAAACATACGCCCGGGGAAAAATCGCCCCTTTTTCCTGCTCTATTCTTAGAGCATTTTTCAAGGCTAGTTTAATAATTCAAGACGCCCTTTGACATTTCTACATTTTAATATTTTGCAAGAAATATTCCTACCGAATTTTCTCACTGAAGTTTTCTGGAAAATGTGCGGTTATGACGTTTTTTTAAAACGAATTAGAATGCATTTTTTTAATTCCCGCTTTTTAACAAAAAGTAATGAAATTAAAAAAGTTTCAAATTTATAATTATAAAATTACAAATTTTCCTTATGGCTAGAAAGCCCCTTTAGTTGTTGTTTGATAAGTGGCAAACGATTATCGAAATCAAACTTCTGAGATTCTAGCTGTATTTTAAGTGCGAAAATATCCGTCTTCTGCAGCTAGACAAAAAAGAGCAATTCTGAGTTTGTTTAGTTTAGTTTGAGTCAGTCTGGTACAGCCAACCTGCAACCAACAAAGTATATTTGAAATTTTCAGTTAAATAAGCAGTAATTTTAAAATAATTCAAAGAGTTTTTGAGTAAAAAATTAGATGAAATGATTAGGAGGTTAATGCCTTTTGAGTTACTTCATTCAAACATTAAAATAAAAATTTTTTGTTCACAAAAACGGATTTATTATTTGTGCAGACGAATAAATAGATGCAACCACAGGTGACTACGTTCACAGTTTTTTTTCGCAGTTTAAAATTTGCAAAGTAAAAAATTGTAAACGAAAAATACACATGTTAACTTTTTCTACATAATACTGTCAAATAATTCAAATCATTTGAAATAATTTATGTTTTAACATGTAAAATAACTTATACGTTGGATTCAACAAAAAATCGTTGAATATTTGACAACATTACGTCAAAAAAACATCAAAGAGTTTTACGTTTGCAGTTTTTTTTTGTTTTCAAATACGCGGTTATCATGTAGAATAATCTACAGTATTACGTAGAAAAATTATAATGTAGATTATTTTACAAACTGTAGATTATTCCAAAGTTGATTTTTTTACATAATAAAAAATCTCCACTGTGGAATGATCTACCTATAATTTGAACAAACTGTTTAACACACAGTCGACATTCTCCGCTCTTATGCTGCAGTGAACATAGCAGGGCTAAATAATGTCTGATTAAATTGACTTATATGATCAAAAATAACTTACCTTTGTGTATTAATCTTATAATATCAAAAAATACACCAAAGTTTTTGTTAATTTACGTTTTTTATAAATAATTTTATCATTAAAAACTAAAAAAAATTGCAGAACAGGAAAATTTATATTTACACATACACTGTAAACAAATTGATCTAACTGTTTGGTGAAAATTATAAAAATCCTATGAATTTAGCCCCATTCAATTGTAAATACAAAGAATTTTTACCGATTATAGTTGACAGATTTATTACACATCAAGTTTGGTTTTGTGAAGAAAATCATTAAAAAAAAGTTTTAAAGCAAAAATTGTCTGTTTTAGTTATATTGTTTATATTTCTGATAGTTAACGTCAAATGATTGTTTATTTTCTAGGCATATTCATAGTTTTTTTTTCGATATGGTTTTTTGCTTTTTTGATGTGATTTTTCTTATTTCTTTCTTTTAGTCAACTTGAGTTATGGACTGCATAAAGCATTGAAAAAAATCAAATCTAAAAAAGCGGGTATATTTATTCAATTGACAAAATTTCGTAAAGAATTAAATTTTGGTCTGAGCTGTTGTCCCCACTATAACACCATTTTTTTTCACGCAGCCACCAGCAGTGAAACCCTGCAAGTTCACAGCGTAAGACAGTTTGTGGTAAAATATGAATGTCAAAACATTTATGGAATTCCATGGATTAACAAAATCAAACATAGAAAACAAAAAACCTCTCTCAATAAACATTAGACAAACAATAAACAAAAACTATTTTTCCTAAACCTAAGAAAAACCCAAAAAATAAAAACTTTATTGTAATATTCCTTTTTAATTAATGGTGTATATAACTATTTTGTATTTTTAAAAGTTTAAGAAATTTTATAAAACCTTTTTATTAAAACTTCTTTAGAATGTTTTTTTTAAATTTAATCAAAAATTGAAGTAAAACCAAAAAAGCTACTAAAAATTTTTCAACCAGCCACCCAAAAAAATAAACTATTTACCTGGCTTAATACTTGAAAGGGACCAGTACTTTTTAAATATTACCACTGTAATAAAATAAATATATAAATATTATTTTTGGAAAAGTACTCAATTTTAGATGGAGTAACCTTGAGAAATTTCCTATAACTTTAGATTAACTAGAGATAAAACGTTATTGTATACATAAGACATTTTGGATTTCACGCAATCTATAATCAGTAATTACATCTAAAATAAATTATTAAAAAATTACATAAGTATATGTCAGATATAACATGGGCAGATTCAAAAATAATATGACTTAGAGCAAAGAAAATGAAAATTACAAAAATATGTAAAGCCATTAAAAAAAACAACTCAATACTAGCAACATTTTTATTTAAAACAAGCTTTTTATTTTTTTATTTTGTTTGTTTTTAATATAACGACATTCCTTGATTTGAAGACAGAATGCAATACTATCAGAAGCTAAAACGCTAAAATCCTTAAAACTAAGCTTAACAGAACAGTTTCTAACACAATAAAATATGATAAAAAACTGCAAGTGCTAAGCCCATAGCAAATCAATAACATTGGATTAAATAAAGAATACACACAAAATTTGATACACAATGTAATCAATGATGGGCTATTGATTAATAATACTAGTTTTGCCACAGGGTGAATTGCCGCCACGTTACGTGCTGCGGCATGAAGTGCCGCCACATGAAAAAAAAACAAACTACAGATTAAATAGACTTGAAAACATGAAATTTGGTATGGATATGTAATCAATGATGGAATCACCATTGGTGATTTTAGTTTTGTAGATGCGCAACGCACCTCCCCCTGAGGCGCTGCGTGTAAGAAACAAGAATAACTTAACACTCAGAAGTCTTATAAACATAAAATTTGGTAGACATATATAATTGATGATAAGCTATTGATTGGTGATATTAGTTTAGTGTGGCGTGCGGCGCCGCTATGGGCCTAATGCGCCTAACAATGAGAATTTGCTATAAATTGAGCGGAGGGACCGCTAAACAACAAGCATTGTTTGGCGATTTCTCTTTTTTTGCTTATTCTTTTTCTTTGGCATATTGCTAGGTTTTGGTTGCCTAGTCTTCGTCAGGAGTGTTTGTCCAAAATCCTGCCGACCTGTCTGATCTTTTGATATTTTGAGTGCTTATCACATTGAAACTAGCATGTGATTCTGTCTTAATTTCTGAAATTTTAGAGGTGTTTGTTGATTTCTGCTTATCAAAACGTTGCTTAGTTGGGGAGAGGGGTGGGGGAAGGAGGGAGTTGTGGAGAATGGGTTGGGAAGGAAGAATATTGCTGAGGTTGTGTTTGTCTGCCAGTTGACAAAGGTTTTTACTGTGTTGTTGGAGAGGTGGAGGGACAACCTCTCCTCGCACATTTGCCATTTCTCTTAAATATTCTTCTTCCAAGGAAAAAACGGATTTTGTCCTCATCTTGCGCCCACTGTCTCCACTCACTATCAGTGAACCAAATGTATCCATGAGGAGTTTGATTCCTTATTGGTTCAGGATTTACTTTGAGCCTTTCCTGTCGGTTACCCATGGGGTTGGTAGAGATATAGCATGTAAGCGTCTTGATGACCATTGGGCGTTTTTAACAGGTAAGTAAGATCAAATAATCTCAGTTGGGTTTACATTTTACTTTATTGGGATTAGTGGTGCGTAGCAGTCAAATTTGGTAGAAAGAAGATACCCAATGAAGTTTCGTTTCTTTCCTTCATGGTAAAAATTACCTAGATGGGTATAAAGGGCTGGTTTTGAAGATGGAGGTGATTTGTCACTCAAATTTTAAGTAGAAGCTTGAACTGGTAAACCTAGATCTTCTTCTATGGGACTAGACAGATTAGGTCCACTAAGGGACAAGTTTTGGATTGGCTCCCTCTCTTTTTTTGCTTGTATTCTCGCTTATCTTCCACCATTAATAGGTTTCTGCTTGATTAGCATATACTGCTTTTAATGACGGACCAGGATAGGTTTGCCCTCTATCTCTTGGTTGGGATTCTGTTTTTATTTCTTTTTTTGGTACAATTTTAACCTCTATAGCTGGTTGGACGTCAGTAGCTATATTTCTAGGTGTAATTTCTTCCTCGTCCAACAAAGTCCTGTTTATATGGTGTATCATCATAGGAAAGCGAGGAGGTTCAAAGGGGTGGTCTGTTGTTAGACTGAGGGTATAAATTACTTTTTTATACTCATATAACTGCCATTGAAAGAAAATGTAGTCCTTTGGTCTGTTGATTCTGTTAGGGTTGTCACTATCCTAATCCAGGGTATGAACTGGTATTATCTTTTGTCCTCACGGTGCTTGGCACCTTTGATTGTGAAAATGTGGTTGTTCCCTGCATGGTATAGTTTAGAAGTTGGGATTCAAGTTGGAATCTCTTGCTTGACAAAATAAAGTCTCATTAACAAGGGCATATTGTTTATCATCATGTAATGAGTCAATTCGCTGATTTTCTTGCATTAATTGCTCATACCAACGTGCATCCTTTTTCCTATCCCTGGTGGGATAGAAAGATTCTAGTTGCCCAATTTACCAAGTGTTGTCTACAAACCATTCTTTTTTTCCAATGTTTTTTTCTTGGGGTAAATTATTAGTTTGAGGATTTCTAGACGAATCTGTTTCCATTGCTTGGGGGGGGTTCTAGACTTGGCTCTTGTTCCATAGGAACTTCTTCCTTGACAACCTGAACTTCCATGGTACAATTGGCATCCACTAGTGTCTTTTCAAGTTGGGCTTCCATCTTTTGGTTGAAACCAGGTTGGGAAAAAAATTGGAGAGGTTCTGCCTGGAGTAACCTCTCGGTATGAAGGACGGAGTAAGTGTGGGACATTGTTTGTTGACCACCAGAGTGTAAGGGAAATATGCTTTGCGCTTTCTGTAAAAGGAGCTGGCGAGTACCTGGGATTTTCCCCTGCCCACACCTTTTACACTACTAGATTTTGACCCTGTCACACTACTAGACTGCAAGGCTTGCTATTGTTGACCTGAATGTCTCTTGGATTTGGACCTATTGGAGGGCTTTGTAGTTGACTGAGACTATGGATCTGTCATTCTTGTTGGATTGATATTCATCCTACAATGAAAGACATAATTGATATCAGTGGTTTCATTGGTAGATTTTTGTCCTATCCCTACAATTGACAAATCCATAAGATTGACCGGATTGACTTTGCCATTGGAAGTAGGCTCCCACAAAAACGTCAAACCATAGGTTGTGGCGACATCTCTCAAGAGCCCACATCCTGATATGAAAACCGCCAACCCCCCTCTTTTGGAGGCCAATTGATCTGAATCAGTTTCCACAGGGTGTCTGCTCAACTGTGGTCCTAGCATGGCCGCGTTCATGACTGGTGGACTGGTATTAGTGGGGTTTGGCCTGCTAACGGTTGGGGAATAGCTTTGATTTTGTGGGAATTGCCCAACATTGTTGGGTATAAATGTAGGCACGTTATTATTAGTCTGGGGGTAATAAATAGTTCCATTATAATTAAGAGGCTGCAACGTTGCTGGTTGCTGAGGGGCGGCCCCACATGACCTCAAGGCGCCGGGCTACAATCTGTGACAATCGCTAGCCTACCTTCTTGCACCAATCACAAATGACTTACCCACTCTTTGTCCATCAATCAAAATCATTGCCTCTCAAGGCTCCTTCTTGTACATTACCTTGGTTATTTAAGTTTCCTCCATTATTATTGTTATTGCTTTGATAGGGTCTTTTCCAATTATTGTTGTTGTTATTGTTAAATTTCCCACAATAATTGTTATAACCTCCTCATCTGTTGCCCTGGTAGTTATTTCTACCTCAGCGGCCAGACAAGGATTTCTGTGTAGTCATGTTTTCAACTTTAGATTTTTTGGTAGTTTTGGTAACTACTTCTTCATTATCAGTTGGTACGGATTCAGCTGGTCTTTCTACCACTGAAGGTTGGGTATTAGGGACACCAATTACAGCAAGAACGGTTTTTTTTGCCTTCACCACATCTTCCGCCCAGCTTGCATATTTTAAGGCGTCGTCATATGTCTGAGGTAGGTCCCACATTTGCAGTTCTTCTTTAATTTTTGGGATCAAACCATTCCTGAAGTAGCAAATTTGGTTGTCTTCACAATGTTGTTCACTATATCCATCCTGTTCTTGGAACGCCACTAATACCAGTTCTGCTACTCTTGTGGCATAAGATTCCATGGATTTGTTAGTCTTGGGCACACCAATGTAACTGATTGGTTACTGATCACAATATTTTGTCCAATTTTCTGGTTAAGTCTTTGACTATGTATTGATAAACGTTCTTTTCGTTGATGGGGATGGAAATAAGGAAGGTTTTTGCACTTCCTTCAAAAAGCATGGGAAGGTATCTAGCCCATTTGTTTTGCAGGGGCTCCCGAATATTGAAACACATTATCTAATTCCGTGACCCAGGTGCTAAATAGGATTGTTGATCTTTTTCCAATGTATTTTAGATATTGAATCAAAAAATTTTTATAGTAAGATCCATTTGATATTGGAATTCTCTGCTTGTGGATGGTCCTGGTTGGTTTGACATTTCATATTTTGTATTAATGGTATTTGTAGGTGGTTCAGCTGTTTCTGGTTTAGCTGACACATTCATTCTGTTTTTGGGAATAATGGGTAATAGAGGGGCTTTCAGAACTACTATTCCAGGAATTTCTTACACTGGACCAAAATCTATCAATGTTCTCTCTACGGAGTTGTTATAGGTTTGCTTTTTGGCAATTTTTCAATTTTGGCGGCTTGTGTCATTTTTACTGTTGTGTCTACCAATTTTCAAATACATTCAGTCATTGCTGTCATCATTCTTGTCATTATTTTGGTCATAGCTAGGGATGTGTCTGGTGCTGCAGACATGTGTGAGGTTACTGGTGTAGCATCTGGCGCCAGAGGTGGGGGTATGGTGGCCGTGAATTGAGGAGTAGTAGTTCTTGTGGTCAAAGTTTGCAGTTAGGATATTGTAGCCTTAAGCTAACCGGAGGAGCCGTAGTCTCTGTGGCCAAATCTGAGGCTAAAAACTGTTCGATCTCCACTGCACTAAGGGGGCAAGTTACCAGTGTTTGCTTGACAGCTACCGGTGTAGGGTAAACAAACTGCTGTGTTCCTGTATAATTTTTTGTGCAGTTCAAGGGTTGTTCAAGGGTACGGGGATGGTGGTAAATACTCCTGGTCACTATATTCTGTCCAACTTTATGACAGAATAATAACTTCTGGATGGTTCAGTTGGTTGGGTTCATTGTCTGGATGGTCGATTCAGGCGTATTCTCTTGTCTTGTTGATTTTGGGGGGCTTGTCAACGTTGATCACAATTTTGTGCCCTTTGATCTCTCTCTTGTCTTTGTCGTTCGTGGCGTTGGGCAGTATTTTCAAACATTTCTTCTTCTGAAAGATCGTCATTTTCTCTTTTGTTGACGTTTGAAAATTTGTGATCTGGTATGGCGTTGCCATTTAACCATTGTCTCCCCTGGTGGGAAAAACTTGTCCTGGTTGTGAGGTGGGTATCTCCTCCACCTGAAGCGTCAGGCTGGGACAGCCTTTCCTGGCGCTTCACCTGCCCATCACCTACCTATTTGACAATTCACACATTTATATTTTAAGACAGATTCTGAATTTGTCCTAATTGTTGGCGACGGTCCCCAGGCTGCCGTGATTCATCCATTATAATAAAATAATAATTTTTTTAATAATAGTAAAAAGTTGGGTGACTGTATAAAGTGAGGCCTTACACTCTTGCCGTTGAAGGGGGGTTTGGGGGAAACCTATGGGCTTTGCTTAACTCTATTAGCCCGCACCTATAACAACAATCCTATGGCAAGGCCTCCTTATTTATTAAGCCAACTCTTAAATTAAAAATATGAGCTTTATTTCTTTTGCTTTAGACACTTAACTCACCAAAGATAGCTGGCGGTGGCTACTGAAACAGGGCCCGTGATCTCAATCAAGGGACATTGATACGGGCCCCATTATTGGCTCCAGTTTGTAGTGCCAAGCTGGTGTTATGCGACACTACAATAGGACAGTCAAACGCCCCATGAAGAGAACAGGACTCTCACGATTAAACTAAATGAATGCAAATCCACTTACGTTTTTTCAGAGGTCAGGAAGGTGTGAATGAGCATCAGGGGGAATCGCTAATGAACTTTTAGATATGGACAGATTGGCCGCTAAGACTGAGCAGCCAGCGCAGGGTGGAGGTTGTAAAAGATGAATCATTGAATTTCAGCATGCTTGGTTATGCAAATTATAAAGCTAAATTAAATAATAGTGTTAACTTACAGATACAAGTTTACAAGTATTGTAAGCAATTATGCTTAATTATAAAATTAAACAAGAACAGTTTTAATACAAACTTTTATTTATTTAAGTAATTTAATAACGCAACACAAAAAGAAGTGAGCAAATGAACGTAGCAATTGATTGAAAAATAAAGATTAGAAGATGACAAGGAACTTTAGAGGGTCACTTTTTGTGCGCAAAGTTTTACAAAAGATTGGCTCAATTTCACCCAGCAATTATGCAAAAAGCAAAGCTCTACTTGTGTAACTAAAGATGGAGAAGGTGGAATACAGTCCGACGTTGGGGATGCACAGCTGATTTGTACAAATATTCAAATAAGTCATGGTTAAATGGCAGAAATGTGGAAACAGTAAACACTGGCCTCTTCTGGCCGTAAATTGACCAAAATAATTACAAATAATTAATTAATTAATAATTCTTCCTGTTAAGCTTATAATACCTTGAATCCAACCATTAGGGTGTGGACAGGCTTAGGTTTTGCAGCGATTTTTAAACAGGCATAACCCTATAAAATTTGATTTATAAATGACCCTTACCTTTTTGATAAAGTTTAACCACGCAAACGCGCACAAAAGTTGACCACTTGTGCTGAAGAAATATCAACCCTCTAACCAACTAATCGATTAGATGCATGCGCATTTAAATTAGACACATGCGCGCTATGTGGGAATACACAGCTTGATATGTACACTTGCCCAAAACTTACGGCTGGATTCTAGCGGCGGAATTTTTAACATGTAAGGGCGCAGTAGGGCCAGTGTTACAACGTGTGGGGGGCCCAAATATAAGAGACCCCTTTTTTGAAACATGCGTGAAGATGCGCTAAGATTTTTTTTGTTTACTGTTAGCTAACTACCAAAAATTTGCATATAAAATTTTAAGGAATTACATATTAAAAAGTCATTAAAAAGATAGTAAAGTTTTACTCAAATTAGAAAAACTTTTTATGTTTGAGTTTTCCCATAGCTTTTTAAAGAAATATATGCTAACGGTGGTTGAATGAATTTTGATGCGAATTTTACGCCACAATACCATGCTTTATGATAAATGTTTTTAAAATTCCCAAAAACAAGCTGTTTTTGAGCTACGAGCATAATTTTCAATCTATTATTTTAGGATTTAAATTTACTGGCGGCAAAAGTCTGCCAATTTTGGCAGACTTTTAGCCATATTGGCAGAACTTTTTGTCAGATTGGTAGGTTTGGCAGAATATACACTGGAAGAATAATTCTGCCACTTTATAAAGGAAAAATTTTTAGAGAGTGGTCAAAAGTTATTCCTGTTTTTTTATGTGGCGGTGCTTAATTCTGCGGCACTTTGCGCAGCATCAAAATTATTACAATCAGTCGATAGCCCATTATTGATTACATATGTCTTCCAAATTTCATGTTGATTAGTCAATTTAATCTAAAAATATAGCTAATTTTTCCAGTGGCGCATAAGGTATACAAGGGCGCTTCACGCCACTGAAAAAAAAATGTTACCAATCGATAGCTCATTAGCGATTACATATGTATACCAAATTTTATGTTTATAAATCTATTTAGTCAAAAGTTTATCCTGTTTTTTTTCATGCAGTGCCGCCTCATGCTGCGGCGCTTTCCGCCGCAGTGAAATTAGTATGACAAATTAATAGCGGCTCATCAAATACATCTGTTTAAAAAATTTCATGTCTACCAGTCTTTTTAATTTGAAGTTATAGCAGATTCAATTTTCATCAGTAAGATTACTTAGGTTTTTGGCTATCCGATCACAGTACCTGGCGAGCCACGCCTTTTGGTTTATAATTGTCTTGGCGTCGCAGGCTAAATCGTTTATTAATAATTGTATTCTATTGTGTGTTTACTAATTTTATGGATTCTAAACTTAATTTAATGTTTTTATAGTGTAATGCAGTTAAAAAGTATTAATTTCTAAAAATTTGCACGAAGAAAGAGCTAAATTGATTCAAAAAACATTTAAAATAGTTTATTTGGTTTGAGATTTTGTTCATTCCGACTAACCGGCACATCAATATATAATTTGTAGAAATTTGAGGTGGAGTCGGAGTCATTTGTGTTTGCCTTACACAAACACAAGTGTGAAGTTGCTGATAAAATGGGAATTTGACAAAAATTAATTTTCGCAGTCAAAAGATACCAATTAATTAATTGGCACTACCACTCCACTTATGATAAGAGCAAACAGCAATACATTAATTCCAAGCTAAAATAATCATAAAAAGTAAAGGATTTAAAAAAAATGTAACATAATACCTTGGAGTTAATAGAATTTTTTTAATAGAGTTTTAGAAAAAAATTATTATCATTATTTTATTATAGGAAAAAGCCATTTTTCCAATGTGGTTAAACAAAAATGATAAAATATACAGTTGTTTTTTTTCATTAAAGTTTTTTTTTTAAATAATTTTTTTTTCGTATGTTAATGCCACCCAGTTTTTTGTAGTGAATACTGTTATTTTCTTTCAGAAAATTGTATGTGCTTCTGCTGCTTAAGCATTTTGTATATCCCTTGAGATTTAATATCTTATTATTCAAATTTAACGTTGCTATATTTTAGTATTTTCAGCTAATTTAAGTTTACCTGAACTGGCCACCAAGACAAACACTGCGCCAAAAACCTTAGAATGCGGTAAAACCCCGATTCCTCCATTTGAAGAGGAAATTGTTGGAGGCATCGTAGCAAAGCCGTATTCCTGGCCATGGCAAATATTATTGATCGTATTAACTAAATCACTTGATATCTTCTTTTGTGGTGGAAGTATCATCGACAATTCCTGGATACTAACAGCTGCACATTGCATGTAAGTATTAATTTCTTTTTTTTTAATAAAATTTTAAAAATATCCTAGTTTTCTTAGTTTCTCTAGTTTAAACCTATATATAATTAAAATTGCTACACAATGATATGTTTCACTATGTTGAAGTGCTTTAATTTATCAGTTTGTGCTAAATAAGTTTTGATTTTTTTTATTAAACGTCAAAATAGTTAGAAATCATCACTAAAACATTATTTTTGTGATTAATAATTACAAAATAGCAAAAATAAAGTTTAAATTTGTGCTTTAAAACTAACTTCAAACCTACATAAGTTTTTTAATGTTCTGGTTCAAATTAAATCAAATGGTTTATTTCAGCAAATACAGATTACAAAACAAAGAAAATATTTTGCAAGCCAATATCGGTTGCTAAAAATTTAACACAAATGTTTACTAGAAAAATGACTCGTACTTTTGTGTAAAAACACAAAAGGTGTAGTATTTAAAGCACTAGCTTGAGTCATTGTTAGGATTTTACCTTAACTAAAATATTTAAACGGATGAAAACTGTTTTTTTTTGTTATTAGATTTAAAGTTATTACATTTAAATACTTAAAACGTAAAACTTTTTTTAAACTCAAATATTGAATTGGCCAAGACCCGGTTTTCTGACAAATTATTCCATTTAGACACACCTCTATTACAAAAATAAAATTTTCTCAATTTTATTCTACTTTTTTGAACTTTGATTTTATACAAATGTTCTCTGGTTGGATTATGAGTAATATTAAAAAAATCAGTGGTATTTAAATTTTTTTTCCTGTCAATAATTAAATTTTTCCCATGTTTTCCCATGAATAAGTGTAACATTGACAAAAATCAAAGAAATCACGTCAATCCTTAAGCTGAGATAAATTTAAAATTTCAATTTTTTATTGTAGTCTGCGACTGGAATATGTCACCTTTTAAGAAGTCTTCTTGCTAAACTTCTTTGAACACGTTCTAATAAATCTATATCCCGCTGTAGATAAGGGTTCCATACAACACTAGCATATTTTAATTGAGGCCTTACATATACAGTAAAGGCGTGCAGCAAGTTGGATATTGAATTTGAGTTAAAGTATCTAAAAATTACTGCAGAGCCTTTTTTGAGATTATATTACAATGATCTAAAAACTTTAAACTTTCCAATATATTAACTCCAAGATCCTTAATTAGTTTGGTTTTTGCTAATGTAACGGGTCAGCAAGGGGCAAGCCGGTATTGTCGTCTTGTCGCTTGTTACACATGGCACTTCTTTTCCTTGTCCTCACAAAAACAGGGGTTTTTCCAATTATAAATAGCTCAAATAAAAAACAATGAGAAAATAGCATGTAATTATGGTGTTTATTTAACACCTTATGTGTAGGGGATTATACGACACACCCCTCTTGACCTAGGTCAAGTCAGGACATGAAGAGGGGGATACGGTAATAGGATAACTGAGAATGTTCTCCAGCATTCAAAAATTTAGAATCAAATGCCAAACTGCAAACTAATAAACTGATAGAAATTTTCTCATAGGCGGATTATTTAACTCTGGCCAGTATCCAATTAATTTAAAACATTATTTTTAAAAGTGCAAAAGGACAGGGTTAACTTGTTAAGAGCCAACAAAGTTATTAGCTTGTACGAAAAATAAATATATGGTATTATGTAATAATGACAATTCCCGATGTGGAAGAGAGTTTTTGTATGTACTCATAGTGAAACGTGACCATGTCGGGCACACAGGAAAAAGAGAGAGAGTTAAGAGTTTCAGCTCCCTCAAATATTGGATGTGTTCAAAAGTTTATTAAAGATGTCCTCCGAATCCATAGTTGTAGTGCTAATTACCTAAAACTACTTAAGGTCGGAATGAAACCTTACCGTGCCAGGTAAAAGATAGCGCCAAAAGGAGCCCTATATTTGGTAAATTTCTCCAAACTGGAATAACCGTGTAGAGCAGGAACAATAAATATTGACTTTAAGATCCTACATTTATGGTTTGAAACCTTACTGTGTTGGATATGACAGAAAGGGTTAAGACTGAAGGATTTCAGTCTTTACAAAAATCTATAGGAAAAAAAAGGAACACAGACTTTGTTTTTCTGTTGTTAATGGAGGTGTTAACGGTTTAAGGAATAATTACACTTCAGAACATTAACACATCCAGTGCAACAAAAGAGGTTAATTATATTTAAAGGAGTTTTTGAGCAAATTCCTCTTCAAAATGTAACTAGAGATTTGTAAAGCAGTTACGTTTGAGAAGAATTCAGTAATTCAGGTTAGTTAGAGGTGTTATGGGTTACCTCTGGAACATTAAAAATACGAAGTGAGAAAAATGAAGTTTGAAACAAAGACTGTTACTTCAGTCTCCTTCAAATATTTTGCTGAAATTAGCAAAAAAGCTTGGATTTTTATGAATCCCAATCAAAGGCTTAATCTCAAGAGTTATTAAATTACTGTGACAAAACCGAGATGTAATGGGTTTTAAATTTAGAGTTGAATAGTGAACTTCACTCACAATTAAGCTCCACAAAAAGTTACGCCAAGGTCTTAAATTGAAATGAAAAGCAAAAACTGAACATTTAAAAGACAGTCTGGAATTTTCACACCCAAGATTATTCTTTCACTACAAAAAATTAAAAATACTAGCGTATTTTTACTCTTTTTGTTAAAAATTAGAGGTATTGGAATAGGGAAACCATTGTAACAGACTGTGCCGTATAGGAAGGTTTGTATTATGGTAATAGAGTGTGTGTCCGTGTTAAAAGCAAGTGCTTATGTAAAATAGAAACGGTCTTGTACAAACGACTGCGCAGAGCGCTGAATAAATTGTTTACACTAATGGGTTTTTTATTACTAATTTTTATGCTACAATAACGGACCGCATTGTGGCGATCATGTTAGTACATTTTACACTAAACACAAGTAACAAGTAAACAAAAGTTTAAGGCTTTGGCCAGATAGGTGTGTTTTATACGAATTTTGCTTACCCATTGAAAATTTACCCGTAAAAAAAACATAGTTAAAGAATAGAACAATAATTAAATTTTATGTGATTAGTAATTAGAGGACTTAATGTATTTAGCGGTTACAATAACTGAATTTTATTAAGACATTTGCGGTTTTAAATGAAACAAAATTGATTTTAACATAGAACATCTATGAGAAAGGGTTTTTGACAACCACTTCCTGAAGGGTTACTAAACCTACTAACTCACAAACAAGATTAAATAAATTATAACGAATACTACCTGCAATTTTCTTTAAAAGGTACCTGTACCGGGACCACTTTTGCTTTGAGCCCATTCCGCCATTAAAGTTTCAATCCCAGGTCACCACTTCTAATGCAGAGGAAATAACTCAGTCAGCCACTGAGCTATTTCCACTTAATAACACTTCCCTACCTGTTGGCTGAACACAAGTGTGAAGTGCTTCATATAAGGTTAAAAAAGAAAAACACAAAATTTGATTATTCTATTGACAATAAATTATTAGTGTCGCCGAGGGCGTGTGGTAGTTTAGGTTAGTAAAATAAATACATAAATATCGCTAATCATAAGTCGTCATTCCGCCCGCCTTTTATTCACGTTTCATTCTTATTCAAATCACAATAACTCTGTATTATACAAATCTACAGTAGTTCGCGCTGGTCGCCACGCGTGTCAAATTTAACTATTTTGCTCTGCACGGTGTGTGGGCCAAGTGGGTTTCTTATTATTGGTTACACATTTATAGTTACTGAATAGTTGTTTATTTTCAACCGTGGAGATTGGAACCCAAATTACTTCGGCAGACCCAGAGTAGGTTTCTTTTTATATTCAACCTATTTTTACAATGATATTTATTGAGGCGCCGACACACTGTAGTTGGTTCCAGCCAACTTAGGTAGGGAAGTGTTATTAAGTGGAAATAGCTCAGTGGCTGACTGAGTTATTTCCTCTGAGTTAGGAAGTGGTGACCTGGGATTGAAACTTTAATGGCGGAATGGGCTCAAAGCAAAGGTGATCCGGTACAGGTACCTTTTAAAGAAAATTGCAGGTAGTATTCGTTATAATTTATTTAATCTTGTTTGTGAGTTAGTAGGTTTAGTAACCCTTCAGGAAGTGGTTGTCAAAAACCCTTTCTCATAGATGTTCTATGTTAAAATCAATTTTGTTTCATTTAAAACCGCAAATGTCTTAATAAAATTCAGTTATTGTAACCGCTAAATACATTAAGTCCTCTAATTACTAATCACATAAAATTTAATTATTGTTCTATTCTTTAACTATGTTTTTTTTACAGGTAAATTTTCAATGGGTAAGCAAAATTCGTATAAAACACACCTATCTGGCCAAAGCCTTAAACTTTTGTTTACTTGTTACTTGTGTTTAGTGTAAAATGTACTAACATGATCGCCACAATGCGGTCCGTTATTGTAGCATAAAAATTAGTAATAAAACCCATTAGTGTAAACAATTTATTCAGCGCTCTGCGCAGTCGTTTGCACAAAAACCGTTTTTATTTTACATAAGCACTTGCTTTTAACATGGACACACACTCTATTACCGTAGTGCAAAACATCTTATACAACACAGTCTGTTATGATGGTTTTCCCCATTCCAATACCTCTAATTTTTAACAAAAAGAGTAAAAATACGCTAGTATTTTTAATTTTTCGTGAAAGAATAATCTTGGGTGTGAAAATTACAGACTGTCTTTTAAATGTTCAGTTTTTGCTTTTCATTTAAATTTAAGACCTTGGCGTAACTTTTTGTGGAGCTTAATTGTGAGTGAAGTTCACTATTCAACTCTAAATTTAAAACCCATTACATCTCGGTTTTGTCACAGTAATTTAATAACTCTTGAGATTAAGCCTTTGATTGGGATTCATAAAAATCCAAGCTTTTTTGCTCATTTCAGCAAAATATTTGAAGGAGACTGAAGTAACAGTCTTTGTTTCGAACTTCAGTTTCTCACTCGTATTTTTAATGTTCCAGAGGTAACCCATAACACCTCTAACTAACCTGAATTACTGAATTCTTCTGGAACGTAACTGCTTTACAAATCTCTAGTTACATTTTGAAGAGGAATTTGCTAGAAAATTCCTTTAAATATAATTAACCTCTTTTGTTGCACTGGATGTGTTAATGTTTTGTAGTGTAATCCTTCCTCAAACCGTTAACACCTCTGTCAACAACAGAAAAACGAAGTCTTTGTTCCTTTTTTGTTCCTATAAATTTTTGTAAGGACTGAAATCTTTCAGTCTTAAACTTTTTCGTGTCATACCCAACACAGTAAGGTTTCAAACCATAAATATAGGGTCGTAAAGTCAACGTTTACTGTTCCTGGTCTACACGAATATTCTGGTTTGGAGAAATCTACCAAATAACTTTTTGTCAGGGCTGGCTACCTTCAGCCCTATCTTTTACCTGGCACGGTAAGGTTTCATTCCGACCTTAAGTAGTTTTAGGTAATTAGCACTACAACTATGGATTCGGAGGACATCTTTAATAAACTTTTGAACACATCCAATATTTGAGGGAGCTGAAAACTTCAGCTCTTCTTCTCTCTCTCTTTTCTGTGTGCCCAACATGGTCACGTTTCACTATGAGTACATACAAAAACTCCTTCCCACATCGGGAATTGTCATTATTACATAATACCATATGTAGCAATTTTCGTACAAGCTAATAACTTTGTTGGCTCTTAAAAGTTAACCCTGTCTTTTTGCACTTTTAAAAATAATGTTTTAAATTAATTGGATACTGGCCAGAGTTAAATAATCCGCCTATGAGAAAATTTCTATCAGTTTATTAGTTTGCAGTTTGGCATTTGATTCTAAATTTTTGAATGCTGGAGAACATTCTCAGGCAACCTATCCTATTACCGTATCCCCCTCTCCACCATGTCCTGACTTGACCCTAAGGTCAAGAGGGTGTGTCGTATAATCCCCTACACATAAGGGTTAAATAAACACCATAATTACATGCTATTTTCTCATTGTTTTTTATTTGAGCTATTTATAATTGGAAAAACCCCTGTTTTTGTGAGGACAAGGAAAAGAAGTGCCATGTGTAACAAGCGACAAGACGACAATACCGGCTTGCCCCTTGCTGACCCGTTACATTAGCAAAAACCAAACTAATTAAGGATCTTGGAGTTAATATATTGGAAAGTTTAAAGTTTTTAGATCATTGTAATATAATCTCAAAAAAGGCTCTGCAGTAATTTTTAGATACTTTAACTCAAATTCAATATCCAACTTGCTGCACGCCTTTACTGTATATGTAAGGCCTCAATTAAAATATGCTAGTGTTGTATGGAACCCTTATCTACAGCGGGATATAGATTTATTAGAACGTGTTCAAAGAAGTTTCACAAGAAGACTTCTTAAAAGGTGTCATATTCCAGTCGCAGACTACAATAAAAAATTGAAATTTTAAATTTATCTCAGCTTAAGGATTGACGTGATTTCTTTGATTTTTGTCAATGTTACACTTATTCATGGGAAAACATGGGAAAAAATTTAATTATTGACAGGAAAAAAAAATTTAAATACCACTGATTTTTTTAATATTACTCATAATCCAACCAGAGAACATTTGTATAAAATCAAAGTTCAAAAAAGTAGAATAAAATTGAGAAAATTTTATTTTTGTAATAGAGGTGTGTCTAAATGGAATAATTTGTCAGAAAACCGGGTCTTGGCCAATTCAATATTTGAGTTTAAAAAAAGTTTTACGTTTTAAGTATTTAAATGTAATAACTTTAAATCTAATAACAAAAAAAAACAGTTTTCATCCGTTTAAATATTTTAGTTAAGGTAAAATCCTAACAATGACTCAAGCTAGTGCTTTAAATACTACACCTTTTGTGTTTTTACACAAAAGTACGAGTCATTTTTCTAGTAAACATTTGTGTTAAATTTTTAGCAACCGATATTGGCTTGCAAAATATTTTCTTTGTTTTGTAATCTGTATTTGCTGAAATAAACCATTTGATTTAATTTGAACCAGAACATTAAAAAACTTATGTAGGTTTGAAGTTAGTTTTAAAGCACAAATTTAAACTTTATTTTTGCTATTTTGTTAATTATTAATCACAAAAATACCATTTTAGTGATAATTTCTAACTATTGTGATGTTTAATCAAAAAAAAACAAAACTTATTTTGCACAAACTTATATATTAAAGCAATTCAACATAGTTAAACACACATTGTGTAGCAATTTTAATTAAGTATAGGTTTAAACTAGAGAAACTAAGAAAACTAGGTTTTTTTTAAAATTTTATTAAAAAAAGAAATTAATTTTTACATGCAATGTGCAGCTGTAATTATCCAGGAATTGTCGATGATACTTCCACCACAAAAGAAGATACTCAAGTGATTTAGTTAATACGATCAATAATATTTGCCATCTGGCCAGGAATATGGCTTTGCTACGAATGCCTCCAACAATTTCCTCTTCAAATGGAGGAATCGGGGTTTTACCGCATTCTAAGGCTTTTGGCCCAGTGTTTGTCTAGGTAGCAAGTTCCAGTAAACTTAAATTAGCTGAAAATACTAAAATATAGCAACGTTAAATTTGAATGATAAGATCTAAATATTCAAGGAATATACAAATGCTTAAGCAGCAGAAGCACATACAATTTTCTGAAAGAAAATAACAGTATCACTACAAAAAACTGGGTGGCATTGACGTTAGAAAAAATTATTTAAAAAAAAAACTTTAATGAAAAAAAACAACTGTATATTTTGTTTATTAGTTTTTGTTTAGACCACATTGGAAAAATAGCTTTTTCGTATCATAAAATAATGATAATAATTTTTCTAAAACTCTATTAAAAAAATTATTATTAACTCCAAGGTATTATGTTACATTTTTTTTAAATCCTTTACTTTTTATGATTATTTTAGCTTGGATTTAATGTATTGCTGTTTGCTCTTATCATTAAGTGGAATAGTAATACCAAATTAATTAATTGGTATCTTTTTAACTGCAAAAATTAATTTTTTGTAAAATTCCCATTTTATCAGCAACTTTCACACTTGTGTTTGTGTAAGGCAAACACAAATGACTCCGACTCCACCCTCAAATTTCTACAAATTATATATAAATGCCAGGTTAGTCGGAATGAACAAAATTCTCAAACCAAATAAACTATTTTAAATGTTTTTTGAATAAATTTAGCTCTTTCTTCGTGCAAAATTTTAGAAATTAATACTTTTTAACTGCATTACACTATAAAAACATTAAATTAAGTTTAGAATCCATAAAATTAGTAAACACACATAGAAATAAATTATTAATAAACGATTTAGCCTGCGACGCCAAGACAATTATAAACCAAAAGGCGTGGCTCGCCAGGTACTGTGATCGGATAGCCAAAAACCTAAGTAATCTTACTGATAGAAATTGAATCTGCTATAACTTCAAATTAAAAAGACTGGTAGACGTGAAATTTTTGAACAGATGTATTTGATGAGCCGCTATTAATTTGTCATACTAATTTCACTGCGGCGGAAAGCACCGCAGCGTGGCGGCACTGCATGAAAAAAAAACAGGA